>JAQGAI010001353.1:0-14999 GCA_034696905.1 Lepidocyrtus violaceus | reverse complement strand
TTTTTTTTGGGTTCTTTTACACCGCTCCTTTTCAGCATTCATCATGATCACGATCGTCATCAAAATCAAATCATCATTATAGCATGTTGTGTATGTGATGAACACACGTTCGTTCGTTCGTTCACATTACATTTGGCTTGAGCGAATGTTTTCCTCTCTTCCTTCATTTTCCATTATAACCATTCAGACAAAACTGTTCCAAATGGGTTTTGCACTACATAGTAAACTGCAGAGAGAGAGGAGAAGAACCGATTTGTTCAGTTCGGCTATATAAAATCCTGCATGACATTGATGATAAATTCTCGCCAATACAATAATATGAGAAATAGAGAAATAGAGAGAGACTCGACTTAACTGAGGCTGCTGCTTTTTTACGTTCATGTTCAGTGCGTTAGTCATACTCACTCTTCTGGCTCATTTATCCTGTACCACTCACACTCCAGCTCCACCATATCACCACCACCACCAAATCTGCCCTTTTCATCTACATTATTATTAGGTCGACCCTATATTATATGGAAGGGGACTGCATTGCATTCGTTTCAAATTATGAGACTGATTTTTATGTGAAGAAGTGTTGCGTTAGCTCAGCTCCTTGTCTCCGCGGAGTCACGAAAGGCAAGCAAATGATTATGTGTGTGTGTTGGAGAAAGAGCATGTATAAAAGTGTGTAAAAAACTGTTTCAATTCCATTGCTTCACGTAATAGTTAAGTAAAAGCACAGTCCTTTTTTTCCAGGATCTCAGAGCCAGATCTGTACACGTTTTTATCTAAGAAAAAAAATACAAAGTGTGCATTCAAAACACACACGGACTCCTCTTCACTAAAAGGCCCTATATACGACACGACTACTTATTTCACACAAGTGTTTATCTAGATACGATAAATTGTTATTGCAATGAAACCCCACAAAGGGCTTCGCCTCTTATTACGTGATGCTTCATTGATTGTCGTCTGTAGGCCATTCACGTTTTCTTCCTTCGATACGATACGATCCGAATGCACTTCAGCTCATATGCTTTTACTATGTAGTGAACTCTCATCAACCTCTGCGTCTTCTTTACTCTCCTCCTCACTGCCCCATGCCTTACCACATCCTCCTTTTACTTGTACTTTCTGATAATCATTTAGAGAAAGCGCTGTATTTAGTATTTGAACAGTAAATGCACTAATCTTAAATGCGTAGCCTTGATGTTTCCAGTGATCCAAAGAGATCCAAAAGTGATATCATGAAATTAATACACGTTTCCAATAAAGTGCATCCTCCAGAAGTAACAGCAACAACAGGCATCACGATGCGATGGAATGAATTTTGTATTTACAGAGTACCTACCGAGATTTGATGATGATGCTCTTTTCTTATCGACGGGCTCTGAAAGCTCCTGCTGCTGTGCAGCCAAAAATTACCCCAAAATCTTGCTACTTTATCAGGAGCCATGAATTATTATTATTATAGCTTTGTTTATCTTTAGACTTAACATGGGGAATAGGAGGAGGATGAAAACAAAGCAGTAAAGGGAATATCAAATGCATTCCCAGATTTAAAATCATGCATGATGGAAAATGGATGTGGTAATCGCGAGTATGTAAATGTCAGAAAATGCGTGAGATGCCATGTTAACCCAACGTCCTCGGAAATTTATGGAATGCGTGCTAAATGACTATTTCCGCCAGTCAGCCCATGATTGAAAAATACACTCTTCTGGCTCTGTTCTCCTGTGCTGTATTGTTTTAGCAGAAAACACGGAAACCAGAAAGTGCACACTTCACACAAGTAACTACTACAATAAGTGAAGCTACTTCAAAGACACGACACGTGCTTACTTTGACTTGACTAGAGAGAATGAAACAATGAAATTCGCCTCTTTATAATTTGCTTTGAGCACGTAATTCGATACATGGCTGAGAGAAGCTCTTCTCGTACATTCCTCTCTGATCAAAACAAAGGTTGCATTGCATTTGACGATTTCCTCAGGAGTCACGTTCGTCTCGAGTTTTTACAATTTTTTACAGAAATATGAGCGCCGGTGGTCGGGGAGCTTATATTTTTTCATTCTTTGGCGTGTTCATGATAAACATCCTGGCAGGCAAATGATAGTCAAAGCTAGTTTTAGAATCACACCCAAGCTAAGTTCCACTAGGAAAGTCGATTGGATTGAATTGGAAATAGAATTAAGCGAAATGTCAGGTAAAATGCCGCATTGCATTCCGTAAATACCGGAAGAGGATCAAAAATTCAAAACGGTCAGACCAACCTCTCCACCTCCACAATCCGGCCACGCTCCAGTGTATTATCCACACACATATACACAGCGTTCCACAACATACGCATCAAATTTTTTGCACCGATGCAGCTAAACGATAAAGTTTTGAGGTATTTCTCATGATTAATTTTCCTAATGGAATCATATTGCCTTGTTGTTGTTGTGAGGAGAGTAGATCAGAAGCGGAATGTGGGAATAATCGTTATTTGTGGCTTTTGGTTGACTGGATTCCGTATTTTTGTTGGTTATCTTCGAGTTTTTCATCATAAATATTTGGATTCATGAACAAACATAGATACAAATACATTTTTATTTTTATTGATACATTGCATTTTCCCCGCATGAATATCTACATAGCTTGGCACTTTCTATCCACCCTCCACAAGAGAAATATGCAGAGGAAAATGCACAAGCCGAGGTACTTATCATAAATAAGGAAGCCCACAAGAGAAAGTGATATTACGTTGGTGGTATGACCGTGCTCAGTGAACGTGAACGAGAAAATAGCTTGCATCTAAAGTGGAAAATTTCGTTAAAGCTTGAACTACAAAAATGAGCATATTTCCTCTTCTACCTTTAAAAATGCCCAACCAAACCAAGAACCACTGGCGCTGGGTAACATTAAAAAAGCATGTGCATCCAAACAGCGACTTGGGATAAATATCCTCATCGCATCACATCCAGCAAAAGAATATACTCTCAATCTATCCATCCATTCCATTCCAAAGAGCCTACGATAGGTATTTACTTATACATAATGCATGTTATTCAGCTGCATGCATATAATATCCGAGTGGAAAAGAATTATTCAGAGGTTCACATCTCTCCTTTTTCGCTCTATAAAGTCATGGCGGTGTCAGGGCCATATCACAAGATATAGGAGACGAACTTCCGCATATGTTGCCAACATAATAAAATTTTGTCTTCTGTACACTGAAAAATTGGATGTATGAATGTCTGTAATGTGATTTGTGTTGGGGAGATCTGTCAGTGCAATGTACTTCAGGGAAAGGAGAGAGCATGAAGAGGAGCCCATCGTATGAATGAACTTTCCAAGTTTCAACTTTTCTCCCGACTTTTTTGACACTAACTTGATATTGTTTTGTAGACATCCACCATTTCACTTTTATATGTATTCACTTAAAAGAGTTGCATCCACAAGTCAACAACAGGACCTTCTTACTATAGTATGTATGTTTTATGTGGCTGCACAACAAAGTCCACGTGGCAGTTCCACCATGATATATATAGCATTTTGGTTAAATCGTTACTGCAAAAAAAAATTTCCCCGTAATGCTGCATTGTTACCTTTTTCGAAGAAAAAAAACTTTACTTTTTATGTGCAACTCCACTTACTTATTGTGGAAAGAGGAGAATGAGAATCTCTCGCTTTTTTCGATTCAATCCAATCATACTTTTGGTTTTTGAAACGTGAAGGGTCTATAATGTGGATGGCTGGTTGTTGGAAGTTGCATCATAGCATTATGTTCATCATCATTTTGGAAGCGGATTTTCTCTGGCGATCGTATTTCATATTGAAAAGCAAAACCTATTGAAAACCACCTTCCCTCTCACTCTTATGCTTATGTTGTTAGTTTGCTTGAGTGCACGTAACTTCACGTAGTATTTTTTTTTAACCAGATGTGATGTGATATAAAATAATATAAAATAATAATAATAAAAAACGTAAGTAGACCTTAAAATATTATTAGGGAGGTTCTCCTTCCAACAGGACTCCTCTGGAGCAGCATCATCATCATCAATATCATCATCCCAAGCAAAGAAGCTTTTTTTAGTTTCATTTTCAGTACGAAACCACAAAACATATCCTATATAGATATATTCTATCATCCATCCATTTTTCCTGGTAACTTTTTTATACATATCACAAATGCAATTCCGTGAAGAAGTCTTCTGGATGGATAAGGTTACACACTTCAGCACATCCCAAGACATCCGGTGGGTTTTAGTGTAATACTCTTTTCCAAATCGTATGGATATATTCCTTCCTAGGTAGACTTACCTACTATAAGAAGCACACAGAACAAGACCAATAAAAAACCAATGACGAATTTTAGCTGGGTATGATTTTGTTACAAAAAATACTTACATGAATAGGTCCTTCTATAAAAAATGGTATTGCTTTCCAATTTCAATGATACGATGCGTTATTATATTATTATTTTATTATGTATTACCAATATAGCCTGGCTCCATTGAAATATTAAATTGAGACTCGGATTAATAAAGCAATCTCCCGCTGACAATACCTTGCTCCAGAAAATAGCAGTGTCATATGACAAATGAAGAGAAGGACGGATAGATGGAAAGTTTCCTCTTCATTGAAAATTTTCATCTTTTGATATTTCATCAACAGCAACAGTATGGCTTTACACAGTCAATTCATGTGGGAAGACCTGTGAAGGAAGTGCGATACCGAAGTCAGGTTACAAGAACCTTCAGTAAAATGAATGTAGTTAGTTGCACTAAAAATTGGATGAAAATCCCCCGTAGAAAATGATTATTAAGACTCCCTCAGCTGACTTATTAAATCGGCTCACCACAAAACCTCCCTGTCCTTGGTTGCATTTTAATATGTAAATTATCCATCGATTTCAAGGTGATGCTCTCATGGTGGTTTCATGCTAATGTCTCTTCCCGTTCCTTGTCTAGGTAAGAAGGTGAGGTGGTGGTGAGCGCTTTTACTTTGTCGATCATATAAAATTCAGATATGAATGCGTTCTGCATCTCATTTCCTCGCTTTTCTTCCTCCTCTCCTCTTTGTAATATTAATTTATATGTAGATTCATATTTTATCTACAGCAAAACGGATTTACTTGTAAAAGTAGGTTTTATAGGAGGGTAACAAATTTTATACATATTAATAAGGAGCTCGTCGGGAAGCTTTTTAGGCTGATTTTCCCCTTTCCTGTCACATTTTGGAGCGTTTTCTTATTAATTCCCACGATCCACCATTTTCCCTTTTCACTTAGCCGATGATACGAAACCGTAGATGGTTTTTTTGTATGGATGGATGGAAAAGAGAACTGTGGAGGAGGACCAGAAAATACATGTGGTTTCGGTGGGGTTTTCGGTGTTTTATGATATTTCTCACAGTGAAATTTTTCGCCGCCTGTTTTCATCCCCCTTGCTCCTGTGTTGTCGTAATATTTATTAACTTGGGACATCTTACTCATAATTTGCTCTGAATAGATTTAAGAAAGGAAGTGGGAAATCATTAACGTTGAAAATTTAATGCGTACTGTTTTGTGTGAGGCATTCACATTGTTTGAGCTTCATTCATGGTTAAGTAAAAAATAAATAGGCATGTGCTTTCCATGAAGAGTTTTAGTTTTACCATATGGATCGCATTTTCACAATGCGCCTTTTTATTCAAGGAAACCCTGCCTGCCTAGCTCGACTAGCGTCTAGTTTAGAGTTACTTCCTTTGTGGAAGGGAAAAATAAGGGGGATTGAGCTATTCCGGATGGCAAGTGGCAAACAAACTAAATGAAGATTTATGTGATCTGCCGACATCCCACAATAACTTTCGGATTTGTTGTTTGTTGGCAATGCGTAAAATTATCAACAGCATCAGCACAACATCATCATTAAAATCCAACCTGGTAGCTTCCCATGTTAACGGTTTTACAAGTGATGATGTCCTTTGTTCAGCATTTTTAGTGGGAGGTTTGTCGAACTTTTTAATTTAAAAAAATCACACTAATAATGGCTGATGTTCAGCCGTATAATTTTACAAAGAGTACCAAATAATATGCATACATAATGATATGCATATGTCCCATCTCATTCGTGTTTACAGTTCAAACGCATATGAGAGTTCCCCGAATAGGGTAATTCATTCAATGTAAAAAACTTGGACCAAATCATTTTCCTTTCAGCGTAATCAGAGCAGAACGGTGAGCAGTATATCGTCAAATGATTAACACAAAACATTTTCTTTGACAAAAGAAGCTCGGATTACTTTTGGGTGAACGTCGGTTTCCCGAATATTATTTTTGGATCAGTATGTGTGAATATGGTTAGGGAAGGTTGATATTTTCGCACTTACTTGTTATTTTTCAGTAAGGCTTAATACGACTACCAACAATGGGGTAAATAGGTAGACGACGGGAGTATCTCCGCCCACTCTGGAACAAAGAGATTTTCATAACAAAACGTGATTACTTTTCATCGATATCATTTTTGACAGCAGCAGTGTGCGTCTGGTAATTACTGTGGGCATATTCCAAGTTTCAGATTTCTACCTAGCATATCATTATTATTATCATATGAAAGGTAAAATTTCTGAAACAGTCAATATGACACCTTTTGGCTATTAGATAAAATATAGTTTATGTAGGTAGGCATGTTAGTGTGAACTGGACGGTGAAACAAATGTCTGTGAATTTTAAGAAGAAATGTTTTTTTTTTCTCCTGAAAAATTCTGTAATTTTCAAAACGTGCAGGAGCCTTTTAGCATTTCAGTGTGAAATTCAACATTCACGATCAGCTCAAATATTTTTAAACCAACAACAAAGAGCTGGGCCATCTAGATCGTCTGGAAGCAGCTTAAAGTCTGGAGCGAAATGTTACAATAGGAAAATGATTGTCTTCACTTATGTTATTGCGTAAAACATAATCATTTCTTAATGTCCTCACAAAAAGTTTTAAGCTGCGCCGACCAAAGAGGCCACAAAAAAGGTATTTGCTGGTAATAATGAATTCTATTCAGACTCAAAAGGCATGAAAAAAGATTATAACGGATTAAGTGTGCACTTGTTACCTCGTCCTAATGTAGCAGATACTGTAGTACACAAAATGCACTTTCAACTCATCACATCATCATCAGCCCAAATATTAAAAAAAAACTTTCGTGACTCATTTCTCATGCCCTTCACACATGAAAATAATGTTTCTGTAGACCTTTCCAATTTGATGGCGAAGAAAAGGTGGAAAACTTAATCCTCCTCCCTGGACCACAATTCCAGTTTTTTGATTTACAATAACGATAAAAGTCCTCACATACTCCGAAAGCATGAAATAACAACATAATTGCGTCTGTCTTACAATGATCGTGATGAATTTGTTAGTTTATGAAATACAGAAAAGATGCAAAAAAACATGCAAGGTGCCCAGTTGCCGGACTCAAATATGAGTTTATTGTACCTGACGAAATGAGTCATGCACTACAGTCATCCGGCTTCATCCACATTATTTCTTGAAATTTGTAAACACCTTTTCAAACTAAAGTATTGAAGTTAGATACGGGGTCTCGTTTCCCCTCCAGCCCAATCTAGATAAAAACGATGAAGAACAAGTTTAACATTTTGTAATAGCATAAAACGTCTAGCTAACTAAATTATCGTCAGAATTTGCAACTTGAATTGAATGTAAAAAAAATTATGGCTAAAAATTTATGAATTTCGAATTGGAAAATGAAATCATTGATCCGTACCTTTCCTTCGTATGTTGAATTTCACTACATAGATAGGCATAGCCTTACCTTAAAATTATTAGTTTTTTGTAACAGCGAGTGTTGACACATACAAAACTTTCGTTTATTCTCATCAACATCATCCTCACGCACAAATAAACTTTTTAAGCACATAATCATGTAAGATTCTGTGATTTCCTCCAGACGAAAAAGTTACTTACAATTAAACTTTTAAGAATCTAAGTCTTCTTCTTTTTTGTATAACGATCATCATTCTTTCTTTATTCTACTTTTAATAAAACTCTTTTTGTCCCCCGTAGGTCACCGCACTAATAATTTTTTTTGCTATAAAATAATAGAGAGAGAGGGAGAGGAAATCTAAGAAACCCCATTCTTCTTTCGTACGGATATCCGTCAACTAGGAGCATACTTTTTCCTCTTTATATTTTTCGTGCAAATGATCCTTTGCGAAAAAATTATCTTTCCTCATAAATTTCTCATTGTCCGAGAAAGAACAATAACTTAATTCATGGGAGCCATCCCGGAAACCAGCATATGGGCTTTCTACTTTTCCCCCCTTCCATTAACTAAGCACTTTTACCTACATAACCGTTATTGCACAATATTGGATAGGTTAATCCTTACGAAACTATGGACAATGCAACCAAACCAATCTAGCTATAAAATTGGAGAAAGAAGCGAGTTCCCTAAGCTGTTATTATAATGTTATTATTACGGTAATAGGAAATTCTGATAAAAAAAATGAATAAGATTTTTTCTCCGTGTAAGTAGTGAAGTAGATCCACAATGAAAACAAGGGAAAATCCTGTCTTCCCGGGTTCTTCTAACAACATGCAAGGATAATACTTGTACGGGAAGAGCCGAAAAAACGGATGGAGCTCTTCCGTTTTGTCTTCGACTCAACCTTAACCACTTTTCTCCCGAATATCCTGAGAAGAACAAAAAAAAAATCCCTAAGAAAAGGAGAAAGTTCTTATGATTTTTGATTCAGATGGGAATATCCCTTCGTTTTCTCTCGCAGAGAGGTTTAATATATTATTAGTTTTAGACTGGCCATTAAATACATAGTACACCCTTGTCATATGTGCCGACTGCCGACTCCTGTTCCTGTCCTGAAAGCAAAGTATAACTCTGCCCTCCGTACATTTTATTATTGTCTTTTGTCTCAACCTAACGTCACTTCCTTCCTAGGAGAAAGTAAAATAAAAGAGAATCTTAAATGGTTCAAGATATATTTCTACACTGCATTCACATGGAATCCGGCCGTGGATTCTTTTCCCGAGTAAAAGTTGCTTTCATTTACATTGAGTAATGTATTAAGAAATATCTGTAATATGTGTGTCCCTTTGTTCATATTGTTCTTCCATTTTTCTGGGGGAAGGGCATGAAAATAGGATGAAACTTAATGGAACTTCAGAATGTAGTTAGTTATGTTATATATGTGGCTAAATTCTCTACAAGTGTTGCTGCCTGGTCACAGTCACAACTCCATTTTTCCACTCCTGCAGGAAGGAAGTCGTCGCAAAAGTCGAAAGGGGTTTTCTTTTTGTGGAAAATCACATCGTAATTTTGTGCGTAGGTTTTTTTTACCAAGACTAGAACATGTATATAAGAGCAGTATACAATGGAAGGCTCTTATGATAGCTAACATAATGTGCAAATGATAATACGGTTATAGTTATTGCCACGATAAGAACATCATCTTGTTTGCGGTTAAATGCGTGCAAGCTAAATAGTCCGCTAATACAAGCTATATTCTGTTAAGATATAAGAAGAAACAGAGGACTAAACTTGCTGATAATAGAGATGTGAAATATCAGCTTGTTTTGCAATGCGTATAAGTAGTGCATAGTAATAAGACTCGTTGTTCCTTTTAATGGGAACCTCTTACCAAAAGACAATGGAAGAACAATACTGTGCTATTCCTTCCAGACCAGGCTTTTTGTTATTTTTTTTTGCTTTGTTCAGAAACCAAGAATTTTACTCTTGAGTTTTTCATTCTTGGCACAAGGCTGAAACTTTCGCGGAGAAGTGTGCCCAAGCCAATAATATCAACATAGACGTAGATTACCAACTTGTGTGTGTGGAAGTCACTAGGACCTATTAGTTCGTGCGTTTCGGAGGGAATAACTGGACACTAAAAAGAAACAGTGTTGCCGCTTGTAAAAAATGTTCTTTGTTGGAGTCCAGTCCGGTTGGGTTTTCTTCCTTGGTCGGCGGTTATAAGATAGGATTGTGCCTACATCTTTTTTTTTATCGCTGGTTTGCGTTTCCTCCATCCAGTTGGTACTGAGGCGCTATCAGAGCTAAAGTATCATTGCACATAGTTTATTGTGTTGCTGAAGACATTTTGAGTTATACATTCTTTACTGCTACCGTCATTGAATTGTCTAGCTCCATCCTCCTCCTTCTCCTACCATACCATGGGTCTTGTGCTTCATTTAGCAAAATGGGGGAACATATCTTAAGCAGAGAAGAGCCAATAATATATGTTACTTTCTCCCCATGTTTGTGTGCACAATGCATGGATAGTTTTTTTCTTCTGGTCGTTCATTTTCTTCTCTCAACACTACACTAAAAAGGGAAACATTTGAAATGGCTACTTGTGGTCTTTTTCAAAATCCCGTTTCTCCTTCAAGATATTTCTTTCATATTACTCTTTTCCCGCAATAACAACCGCCTCTTCTGCATGCCGTGCATGCACCAAACAAAAAGTAAAAAAGCAACTCGCTACTCCTCTTCCAGTTTTTTTATGGCTGGGAAGGGAAGAGGAGCAAGATGGGAAAAATATTCTGAAGGAATAACATTTTTTCATTCCATCTCTTCCGTTCCAGTTTACTCCCTTCCATATAGTACACAATATGTTGAATGAGTCTTCTCCTCCTCCTCCTACTCCAGAAAAAAAGCAAAGAGCAGCAGTGGCAGTGTGTTTGTGGCAACTAACTCCAGAATACTGTTATTTTTTCCCACAAGAAATCTGTAGTACTTTCTCTTCTACCCCAAAAAAAGAAGAAGTCCTTTACAAGAACAACTCAGGAAATGGTGATGCCAAACAAGGACGGGAAATAAAGTAGGAAAATGAATAAGGCCACCATGTTATGTATGCTACTGGCGGGTCCTCTTCTCTTCCTTTTTTATTAGTTAGGATAGGATGGAGTATATGAACGGAAGAAGGAAAGGGGAAAAAAATCAGCAGTAGGAAACGGAGAAAAGGAATATGTTGATTGTATAAAGCCCTTCTTCACTAGTTTTCTTCAAAGTTTTCATTCTTTTTTTGGAGGTTTGGTTTGGGTACTTCTCCACACTTTTTTCCTTTCTCTTTCCCTACATATTTCACAGTTGCTCCCGTATATAAAAGGAAAAGTTCCTGTTCTGAGGACCGAGGGAAGGTGTATATATTTAAGGGATATACCTACACAAAACGTAAGGAAAACGTAACAACAGAAGAGAAACCTAACAATATGTTGAGTTTTAATACGAACCAGCCATATAAGTACCTAGACCAAGAGAAAGCGGATATATTTTTTGACTGTCTTTTTTCTTGGCATTGCATTGGCTTGTTCCAGCTTTTTTCAATCCGTCTCATTCCTTTCTTATTTTTTTGCTGTGGTTTTTTTCTTTCCTCTTACAGTCTTCCCTTGTCTTGTCTTCTTTTCCCTTTTTTCCTCTTATCTTGACTTTTCTATCCACAATGATGAAGGGACTATGTATGGCTGGTTTCCCTCACTTATTTTTCTTTTTTTGTTACCATTCTGGAGAGAGAGAAAGAGAGAGAGAGAAAAGGAATGATGCAGCATACCGTAAAAAAGAACAGTTTTTCGATGGAATAATGGGAAGCTTTTACCATCGTTGCTGATTTCAATGTTGACTATTAAGGGCATGAAAAGGGGAGAGGATGAAATAAGGCACTTTCTCCGCTCATACCTAGTTTACGATTGCATACTATTACTACTTATGATATTTTTGTCAAATGTTTTGGTGAATATATGGCAAGATAAAAATTGGGGGAAAGGAGGTTCAAAGGCTTCATCCATATCAAGGCAGGTACTTATAGTAGTTTGTTTGTGTGATGTGCTGATAGTCCGCTATACTGCCCTCTTTTTTTCTTGCTGAAGATGTTGAAGTTGATGTTGAAGTCTCTGGAAGAAATAATAAGTACCTAGCCAGTTGTGAAATTGTAGATAAAGCATTCAGAGAAAGGAAATTTTTTCCATTTCTTGTGCCAAATTGAGAAGGTTTCCGTTGTTCCTGCTGATATTGTGATTATCATGATATTTATGAGTTATTAAGGTTTCCCCTTTTCCTTGCAATAAGACACAGTCTCATTCATGATAACATTTGACTGCAGCCAGCCAGCACCAAGCCCCCTACATCCCTGTGTATATGTGGTGGTGATATTATCGCAATAAGCCAGCAAAAAAAGAGAAAGTTTGTGGAGAGGAAATGGAGAAAGAAAACACCATTATGCTGGGCGAATAAAATAGAAAATTACTTTTGAGATTGGGCTCTCTTAACACTCTTTCTCCACAATTTTGAAAGCTCATGGGCGGCAATCTGCAATATGTGTGATGCGATATCAGTTGAAGTTGTGCCTTTTTGGCTCTGCAGTCAAAGATGGAGAAATCGAGAAATGGCTATAAATGGAGATGGGTTGCGTAACGAAATGTTTTCGGCTTAGTGAACCCTTAAAACTGTAATGACTCTGTTAGGAAGGTAAAAATGACTGAAATGCTTTTAAGTAAATGAAGGTAATACAAATGGCCCGTTTTATAGGCTTCCCTTACAAAAACATAATGGCTTATTTGATATTTGATGTAGGCCTTTAATTTTTCTGATGGTGAAAGGTCATCCATGTATTTGCAATATTTTATGTTCAGTCAAAGCTAGTTACATAAATAAAAACACCTTCAGGATAAATTCGTGATTTTGTAATAATTAATGTATAAAAATATTTTTCTGTACACTGCATAGAACAATTGGGTAAGATACCTATCAGCATCCACCCATATCTGAAGCGTGGTTTTAAGCACAGTTGTACTGGTTTTCCCTTTTGTTCTTTCGCTTTCCTCCTTCACTCTCAGTCTGCGCCTCATTTTGGATATGTATTTTTCGACAAGGGAATTTATCCGTATTTTGGTAGTTTGGTCTCGTTTCAAGTCCCTCACGATCAGTAGGCAGTCCTCACATTCAATGCAAGGCCTTGTGTTTTTTCGTATAAAGCATGTGGCGCTGCACATTTCAGCATTCGTTCACTCCAGCTCCATTTCATCATGTCAGAAGCGGATGAAAGAAAGACAGATTGTAGGAAAGGCTAAGTCCCACATGAGTTGTGATGATGACGATGATGATTATAGCCACCAAATAGCAATAAAAGCATAGAAAACTAATTTGCGTGATAGATAGTTGGTAGCGGGCTCAGTTTAACAATGAGCGAATGACGATTTCAAATATGTCAAATTTATTTTTTGAAAAAGCAGAAAAAGCAATAAAAAATTCAAAAAGCAATGCTAAAAATTTTTGAAAAATTGGCCAAAATTAGCACATTTTATCAAAATATTTCTCTTTTTTTAAGATTACAAGTGAATTTTTTTCTTGTCCGAAGAAAGATTCGTTTTTTTCAAGCCTTTTCAATACTTTAGCTTTAGTTTTAAACTTATCTCCTTTATTAAATGTCCTAATTTTACTTTAAAAAATCTAATGTAAGAGGATATTGATTTTCACAATGTTGGATGTATGAAATATAGTACTATTTTGTATTCATTTTGAGAAGGCATAAAAAGCATAATTTTTTCATGAAAGCAGCAGAAAAAAATTGCTTAAAAGAGCATATATTTGTCAGCTATAATGATTAGGGATTTTAATAAGAGTTTACCCCCACCGTAAATCCTCCAACTCGACATAAACTTTAATTGCATATCGCTTTTAATATCAATTTACTGATCCTTCGGATGATAAGCTGCTGGGAGAGAGTCAACAAACAAACGTGACTTTTACGATTTTTATAACTTGGTTTATTTCTGGATATGACCTTTTGAGGTGCATTTTAATATGCATATAAATATTTTTGCAGTCAGTCTGTGGATGGAGGGAACGGTGTAAATGCCAAAGTGATTTCATTGTGCCATGCCCATATATATTACCTACATCATCGCTTTGTTCACAATACGGGTCTGATTTTTTTGCATAAAAAATTGTCGAATAGATCGAGGGTGAATAAACAATTTTAGCAAAATACATTCCTCTGCAGTTTTATACTCATTTTTAATTTTGTCTTACTACAAGACTAACAATACTCGTATATATAACAAAAAGGGTAATACAAAAAAAAAGAGATGATCTTGTCCCAAACTCTGATGATCCTCCGTTTTTTCTCCCATGACATTTCCAAAATGTCAGAAAAGACGTTTTACAATGACGGTGGTAGGGGTGGTGGTGGGGCTCATTTGCACACAAACCAGTCAGGCTGTTTTCGTAGGACGTAATATAGGTATGTAATCTTGATACCTAACGATATATAGGTGGTTTTAGCTATTACTCTTCATTATAACGATGCCATTACCTTCCATCCCATATAAGGCTCTCTGCGTTATTAATAATCTGGGTCACTTTCGACAACTCGGGTCTATCGAGAAACGAAAATGCTTCATCAATTTCTTGCTGAGGAACACAAAAGTCTAGTACTGCTTTGCTTGGATGAAGCATTGCATTGATTGCTCGTTGATATTAAGATAGTTTAGTAAATGATACTGTTGCAAGGATATAGTTTGTCAAAGAGGGATAGATAGATATTTAACTTCAAAGTAATTTTGAGCCAATCAGCAATTAAATGATGTATAAGGAAAGAAGAAAAATGATCCTGTTGATTTGATACGAAACTAATGAATTAAAGGAGAGAACGTGTTGTGTTAGCACTTCTCCAAAGGTATATTTTTATCCAACACGTGAGTTACATAAAAATATTTTTGCGAAGGGGAAATTGCGAATCAGTAGACAGTACAATAATATTGGTCGTTTACAGCCGAACATCAGTAACTTTTTTTTTTGAAAAATAACAGCAAGGCGGAGTCTGTGACAATACCATTTATCTGCTTTCTGAAGACATGCCCTTTCTTTGCATTTTAATGAGTGTGACTAGTCATTAATCATTTCGATATGCAAAAGGTAGCTGATACATACATAAATCATGGATTTACGAAAATCAAAATGCATAACTACGATTTGACTTTCATGAATAAAAAGTAAAATTTTGCATGGATTGTTTAATGAAAATGTAGATC
>JAQGAI010001352.1:0-15000 GCA_034696905.1 Lepidocyrtus violaceus | reverse complement strand
GCTTTTCCATTCTTTAGTTTATTAATCGCATCACAGACCTCATCGGTAGTAAATCTGACAGTGGCCTTCCCTTTTCCATTTTTAATGTAGTTTAAAACACTACTATCATTGTTGCAAGGCTGATCCGCGTTGAAGACTTTTGAATATACCGATGCCCAGTGGTTACTGATGTCTTTTGCACCACAGACCCCATCAACTTGTTTAGAGGCAGAAGTGTTCAGGTTTCCGTCTTCACGTTGGACATAGTTCCAAAATTTTTTGAAGTCCTTGCTTTGATACGATGTTGCAAGAGAATCGGAGAGCAATTTTGATTTGTTATTTTTACATTTTCGAAGAGCACGTTTGAAAACTTTTCGCTGTTCACACATTTCGGCGTAAATAGCATGATTAGAGGGAAATGTTTTCCATGTCATAAATGACTGACGATAATTCTCGTACTTTTCGCGCACTAATGAGTTCCAACCGGGTGTCTGCTTAAAGTGTCGACTGCCTTGACTACAAAGAAAAGCAGATGAGGCTGCTTCAATCGTTTGTATTAAAAAGTCGACCCGATTTTCAATTAATTTTGTGTGTTCGAGATTACTGCAGTTGCACATTTCACAAATCAGTTCAGTGCAAAGAACCTTGTTCTTAATTTCAACAATGTAATTATTGAGATTATGTTCACTAACTTTGTTCCATTTAATGCTATTTCCAGTAAATGACTGGCACTCTGACTTTTCACTTGAGACGCACATGACGATTCCCAAAGATGCTGAAATTGGAAAGTGGTCACTAGGAGTCATTAACTCTTCAACCGAAATTGAATTTACAACATTATCACTTGCTATACAGTGGTCAAGCCAGGACAAACTACCATTTCCGTCTCCACAGTATGTAAAGGTTGTGGCTGGGAGGGACAAAAAGTCAACGCATTTTAATTTAGTGTCATTGCACAACTCAAGAAGCTCTTTGAATTTTGGTTTTTGGGGCGTCACATTAAAGTCGCCCATGATGAGTACAGGTCCATCATGCCTTTCCACACGTGACTCTATTTCACTAAAGTATTTTGTCAGAAGCGTGTCATTGACTTGCGTATTACATGGTAGGTAAACATTAATAATTAGCAGGTTTCCAGCATTTGTTTTTAATGTACAAGCCAGGAGTCGGGGGTCCTTCACATCAGTAGAAATGATGCCGGCTTTCCACTTCTTGCGGATTAAAATCGCAGTTCCTCCGTATGGCCGCCCCCGAACCCCATTTCTATGATCAGGCATCGATGAGGCAGTAATACAAATATAATCTTTAAAATTGTTCTCTACGACTGAATGCTCAAAAGAGTAGAGCCAAGTTTCTTGTAAAAGTAAAATATCAGCGTCAGAACAGTGTTCATGAAGCCAGTCAAAGTGAGATTTGAAGTTTTTTATATTCCAAGATACTACATTCATGATGGTGGTGGTTGAATTTGGAAGAGTCTTCCTCATCATTTTGAGGGTGGCTGTGAGGATAAACCCTTGCGGGGTCCCGGTTTTAGTGGTCGTCTGAACCTATCCGAAATGGAGCCTGAAGGCCAGTGTTCCGGTTTTAGATAAAACGATTCTGGTTTATCATTCCGAACAATATCAATGCGGAAAGTCGCATACGCATATATATAATATCAGCCTTCCTTCACGTTTCTTCTCAATCTCCATTCTCATGAGAAGACTGACTAACTAAAGCCAAGAGTTTGTATAACCATTCTCGTTTTCCTTACGCAAACGTGAAGTTGAGTTGAGCCGTGAGATCACTGTTAAAAAAGCGATTTTCCAGCTTTTACGACCCTTTTTTCCTCCTCTTTACCTATTTTATTTACGATACATAATGATTGTTGGTGGTCCCCCAGCTAAAAAAAGAGAGACTCTCTGCCTGCCGATGTGCATAGCGTAGCATTAGCCCATATTCTCTCTCTCTCTCTCTTGACAGGTTGGAAAGTTTGAAACAAGCTCAAGAAAAATGCCTAGCTGCTCACCTTCCTCATCATGATCATCATAATAATAACAGACATTTAGGTGTTCCTTACTGTCCTCCTTTGAGATCTACCGTGTTTTAAGAAGATATATGTGTGGGGAAAATGTGATAATCCCTTTTTTCTCGAAGGAATAAGGGGCTCTCTCCTGTCTCTTCCTTCTAATAATGCTTTAGTAATAACAAGAATGAGCTGATGATGATGTCAATGTGAGAAAAGAATTTTTACTACTGAATTAAGCTGTTTACTTTTTTTGAGTCAAGTTAAATATTATGCTTGTTTAGAGGCACGTATTTATTAGGGATTAGGGAATCAGAAGGGATATACCTAGGCAATATACTATACGTGGATTATTTCATTTCAGAGATTTCCACTTGTCTAGCGAGAATTGAAATGTCAACGTTAAAAACTTCTTTTGGGAAATGGAGAGATTTTTTCTCTCTCTATTTCTCTCTCTTAGCATCGGCCATGCCACCGACGAAGCTTACCTTGGATTTTGGATTGATTACCCGTAACACATGTTTAAACTAAGGGGAAAATCAACTATATCTGATATTTTTATTGCATTGCAGTTTTTATTGGATGATATGGAGTGAAATGCCCTCGTAAAAAATATGACGATGCTGATGGTATAGATTTTTTTGGGGAGGAAGGGTAATGTGCAATGTGCAATTATAAGATAAGAAGGAGAGAAAAGGATAAGCCTCTAATATTCTATGATATGGGTTGAGTTGAGTGTGACATTTTAAAGTGTGGTGAGATTACAAAACGTGATGAATTGCTGGGGAAGATGTTGTGCAGTTGGGAAAAAAGTGTCCTTCACCCTGGCTCGTTCACACGGGGGTCGAGTCGCAGCAATATGTATGTATAAGACGGAGAGCTTCCAATTGCCACTCCAAACTTTATATGTAATGTAATATGTATAATAACTGTTAATTTACAACTTTTTATTGGAGGGCAGAGCCAAAAAAAGTAGAATTTTACGTCACACGAGAGTCAAACGAGGAGAGTTGACACGGGGGGAAAAGACTGTGTCGCCATAAGGCTAAAAGGATGAGTCACTTTTTCATAAACAAGCTTTATCACGTTCCTAAAATCCACTCCTGCCAAATGCGAATTTAATATGACGGGACGCAAATCGGCAAAGATATGAGCAGGTGAAATATGAACAGGATTAGGTTAAATACTTATTTAGTAGAAAGTGAAGAAAATTGTAAAAAAAGTGTCTCTTTCGTTGGCTGGCTGTAACTTTCGCTTAAAATTCCTCTCAAATATAAAATTTTAGCAGATGTCAGAAAAATACGATGACAATTTTACCCGCATTCCTATACACATATGGGCGGAATATCAGTTATCGCATCATATCATAATCATATTTTTGTCTATATTTCCCTGGTTAATCTAGCGAAACCGGAAGAGGGATAAGCAATTTAGAGTAAAAAGTTGCATTTTTTTCGTACATTGCATTTCCCATCTTGTTTTGGCTTGTTCCCACAATCCGCAAAGTTCTCTTAAATCCCCCATCATGCAAATCTGAAAAGATCAGTCTGATCCCCGTAAAAGTACGCACGAGCATCCCAAACTATTCATATCTGATCATAATGATATAAAGTATGAAAAAGTTTTGCGCATTTTTTCACATTAATTTTGTCTCAGTCGAGCGAGATCTCAACTAAATCCGAGCAAGTGTTGAAAATGGGAATAGTTTTTAAGAAAAAAATTGTTTTTAGTGTCAAGTCCAATGCTTAACAGCACTTCCCATTACTTTTCCCATCTGTATCCCTTTTCGACAGGAGAAAAAAATTTCTAAATATTTTTGATGACAAGTGTATTGGATCCATATCATGTCACAACTTACAAGCCACACAGATAGCAAGAGACCAATGAACGAGACACGACGTTTTTTTTCAACATTCCACTGCCAAAATTAATGCTTGTTTTAGCCTAGCCCATCTCTTTTACCCTCAGAGTGAAAGGAGCAACTGGCCACTTTACTACTTCCACTTGAGCTGAAACGTACTTATAGAAGAAAAATATTAATATATTATGTTTGGATGTTTGGGGTTCCACTTTACTACGATACAATTACGATGACAAATTTTTTTACTACAAAAAAAATCCTCCCGAAAGAATCCACTTTAGAGGAAGTGCTTTGCCCTCTCTCTCTCTTACCCCCTTAACTTTGGTGCATCTTTCAAGCAATCCCAATATTTTATATTTGATCTCAACCGAACAAGAAGATCTCCCTCTCCCAAGTCATATTTTCCCAAAGAAAGTTCCATTTTTCCGAAAGGGAAACGAAATGTAGGCCCGAGGCACACAGACAAGTTTGACATATTCGCCGAATCTCTAACAAATGTGAGTTTTGCTCGGCAATTTTTGCGGAAGAAAATATTCAAAACAAGTAAAGTGGAGTTGGAGACGGAGGAATAGTTTTCTATATCTGATGAAGTGCTTTGGCTACGACTCTACAACTACATCTAATGCTTAGCATATTTGAGGGTAAAATATCCCCCCATAAATTTCCTGTCGCCTTCTTCTTCATAGCTTGGGTATCTCCATGACTCGCCAAAAATCTTATTCTCAGTATGGTTTTGCTATGATGATGATGATGATTCAAACCGGTCAATTCGATGAAATACCGGCTACGACTCATGCACAGTCAGAGCCAGAAGACAATTCAATAAAAAAAGAACGAGTTCCTCAGTTCCAGTTTTTATACCAGCAAAAATTGCGATGGAATCGCCAACCAATAAAATAATATGGAACAACGAACTTCCTTGACGCTAGCGATATTGTTTGTAAGTGGAGGGAGAAAGCTATAAAGGAATGGGGATGGCTTAACAAGAAACTTTTTTGTTGGTGATTTTTTCCCCAACCGGATTACTTTTATGACCATCCCTACTACAATCACAATCCTTTTTTGATTCAAGCGACTAAACAATCCATACATATTTTTCCCCCAACTGACAAGGGAAAAACCTTCCCAAACCATGACATGGAATATATATATCTGTAGCAGGTGAAAGCATTTCCCCCTTTCTTCCTCTCTTATCAAAATTGCAAATCCAAGCAAAAAAATTGTTCCGGTGGATGGGAGTACACAAGTCAAAGTGAAATATCTGAGGACAGCAGAAAAAGAAAAGGTACTTGAGCATCCGGTTTGATAAAAAAGGGAAAGAAAAACCGGTTTACTTGTTTTTACTACTATGGCGTAGTAAAACTTTTACTATTACAACTGGTTCGATGTCGATTCGAAGAAGGGAGTGCATCCTCACTAAAAAAAACTTTTTTATATGAGATGGGATATGGGGTGATTATGAAAATGATAGTGCAGAAAGAATGCACGGAAAAGGGAAGATACTTTTTTTCTTCTTAAAAAAATCCATCTTTCCCTGCTTTCTCTTTCTGTAAGTACTGTGTGTAGTATACTATGCTCAGCGGACCATCTAATCATCATCCGTAACAAACAAGAAAAGGGATTTTTCATGGAGGAAATGAACTGGCAGGAGAGTGTACTGCTTAGAGTTTTGCTGATAAGCAAAAAAGGTGAAGTTGTCTTTCTTCTCCTGGAAAAAAATACGAGATTTTTTTGGCGAGGCTTTTTTTTATCATTCTCTCTTTATTTTTTCTGCTCAAACTGCAGAAAAGTGGCTGGTCCAAAAGAATTATTCCAGTTTTTCCCTGTTTGTTCTTCCACTCCTCGTTGAAAAGTTGATGATGATGATAGTTGAAGCTGATAATGGGGATAATAGCTTTATCCTTTGGTTGTCTCTCATGTAGAAAGTACTTTTCCCTCTCTGTAATCTTTACTACATCAAAAGACAATAAAAATTGTATGTTTTTTATCTGTCGTCTTTTTGTTTTTCTTTTATGGAATATGGCTAGGGACACATAGTTTTATTGGAGGAAGGGAAACGCTCTGTACTTTCTCCTTTGCTTTCTTTTTTTACTTACATTAGATGGATGGTAGTCTGAATTGTATGTAGAGAAAGTTTTTGCAGGCAAAAACAATAATAACAAACACAAAAGCGGTTCATGTCGTATCATGATCGATTCTAGTTTATGGGAAAATATGGAGGTCCATGAAGATGTCCTCGGCCCTTCTTTCTTTCTTTTGTGTTGCTCGTTCTGGGAGAAAGTACTTTTGGCTTTCTTTTATAAATATCTCGCTATCTTTCGAAACATCGCATTAACCAGGGTTGATATATTCCCCATCAGATTTATGGGAGAAAGTTTAGTCGAAAAAAATAATAAATATTCTGCATCCAAAAAATAACTTTTGCTTCAAATTTAAAATTTGTGTTTAAAAGAATTTATTTGTTTGTCTCGATTTCAGGGAAGTCTCCATCAGTAGTGGCCCAACAGAAAGAAGCGGTGCTGCAGCCCAAAGAGCGACTCAGGCTGAGATGTCGTCTTAAGGCTGGTAATCCCATTCCGGTGCTCACCTGGTATAAAGACGGAAGACTTGTCAATCTGACGGATCCTCGTTTTAGGCTACGAGCAAAACGGTAAAAAACACAACTCGATCTACAGTCTCCTCTACTGCACACACATTGACCATGATAAATCATCCCATTCTAAAGCAATCGGGAAAGAAAACGTTTCCTTCATTTTTGCCATTTTATTAAACGGAAGCTCTAAAACAAAAACAAATGCAGAAAGAAATCTCACCCGTCCAGTCTATTTGTAAACAGACAAGCTGTTTACAAGACAAGGGTTTAAGTAGTTCAACGAACAGAGTTTTAGACCTCGGCTCCTCCGAGAACATCCAACAAATTGCCTCCACTCAATTTTCTCTTCAGTCCAAATTTTATTTTTTTATTTTTCTATGCACTTTTCCCCTTTCTTCCTTCCTGGCTGGCTTTTTCTGATGGATTGAGTTAATCTCAATTTTTTTATTTACTGCCCTGCCGAGCATGAGTACGGATATGCACCAGAGAACGCGTTCAGCTTTTTGTTACAAGTTTTTCGCAGAAAAATGTTTATTTAGACAAGAGGCGATGAGCCTTGGGTTGACAGCAACAAATTGCTACAATATCCCGCTACACATGTAAAATCGAGGCGAAGAGAAAAGCAGTCGGAACGAGTAAAAATAAACAGGTGTCAAAGGATGAAGATCAGATCCATCTTAATATAGGTAGTACAAGAGAGGACACGTACGAACTAGTTATTAGTTCCCAGTTACGTAAGTAGCTATATTAGCCACGGCGGTCTTTGTTCCAATTTTTATTATCAACGCAAAAAGCTCATTTCATCGAGTGGAGAGTGGAGATGAGGATGATGGCCTGGCCCTGTTTCCATCCACCCTGACATATCCCCACCTGCTGGGAGTTGAACCCTTTTCGAAATAAAGAGGATACTACTTTCTAGAAAGAGTACACCCGAAAAATTAGCGGAAATTGGGAATCCCTTTTTTTAAACACCGAAAGTTTACCCAAATTATATCAATCGTCGGCTACTGCAACACTCGAAAGCAAGGAGTGCATTATAATGTTTTTACAACTTACGATAGTTAACATCGCAGCTCCCTCAGGTCAACCATTCCATTTTTAGCTGTAAAAACGTAGATGATAATGATAAATGAAAATGATGCACTTAATCCCTTCCTAAACATCATATTTCAACAATTGTTGTTTTCACTTTTTGCAGGCGTCAGTCAGTGCTAGTGATACGTAAGGCTAAGGAGATGGACACGGGCGTGTATAAGTGTGAAGGGAGGAATGCGTTCGGCTCAGACCAGGCCTTTACCAGAGTGTCCCTGGGACAGCCACCGCCGCCAACTTTGTCCCCGCCACCGCAGAAGCCGGCTAAGCCTCCGTCCCCTAAACCTCTCGGTAAGTAGTGGAGGTGGAGTCGAAGATAAATGCTGAATGAAAATATTATTCTAAAAGTTTAAAATTATAATTGCTTAAGCAAGTCAAGTGACGCCTGTAATTTTGAACGAGAAAAAAAAGAAGAAAAAAGATTAAGCGAAAATTATTGCCTATTTAAAATGAGCAACAACAATCAATCCTACGCATGAGAATAAAGACATGTAATTTCGTCCAAAAGACAATGTCTACTTTAGCATTGGGGTTTTGAGGGAAGTAGAACTATAATTTGGGACGGTTTTTATAGGGGGATGAAGATAATGATTCTGGGTGGGGAGAGGTTTTTTTTTGGACAGGTGGATCCCAACCCATGTGAATGCTAAAAAGCTAGAATATAACATAAAGATTGGGATTACTACTCTGCTCAAATTAGCCTTGAAAAAATTTTACTTGCAAAAAATTGGAGAAAAAAGTTGCTAATAAAAAAAGTTAAACCTGATCATTATAAGATTAAGAGATTATGCACAGGATAGGGATTAAAGATTTTGAAGGTGAAAGAAATGGATTTTCTTATTTTAGACGCAGTATTACTAGATTTTGTGTTAAAGCCATTTTAGAAATGTTTAAAAACTAATGCCATTCACTTTGTAATTATAAGTGATACAGAGTACTTTAAAACAAGTACTATCTAATACGCAGTACTACAAAACTTGAAAACTTAAATAAGTAGAAGCAATGACCTGCAAAAAGGCTGTATGATTTTTGCAACCCCTCGACGTAATCATCCCGTCGGATCAGAGGACTTTTTTACAAACAGTTTTTGCAAACAAAAGATTAGCGCGTTAAAAATAAGTGCATTCTTATTGCTGAGTGTTCACTGTAATAAAAACTGAAAATGTTATGCCAGCTTTCAACTCGCCGCTACATAAGCACACCACCATCTAATTCGCAAATTATTTTCTAATTTCCAATATCGTTACAGGGACTACGCCGACACCGCGTTGGGCTGTGCCGAGCAGTGTGTGCCCATTTGACTCATACTGTCTGAACGGGGGGACCTGCAGCTACTATGAGACCATTGGGGAGTACGTTTGTCAGTAAGTGAAACCTTCCCCTACCGCAACTACAGATGCAACACAACCAAAATTATAACATCTTTTCTTTCATTTTACTTTGACATGAAACCTACATGACAAAAATACAAGATAAATACGTAATTTGACTTTTTAGAACTGTAGATATAGCGCTGATATACGAACAAATATAGCTTCATTCCTATAATTTATATGTTGGGGCGAACTGCGACTTTCTTTTTACCTTTTCCTTTTGTAACTTTTTTTGCACTTGCATAAAAATACATTGTTCATCTTCCACTTGAGCATATTATCACGGGACATAAGACATGCTCAAGTTATACACGGGATGTTGCTCAATCAGGTTATGATGATGCACTTTTTCCGCTTCCCCTTGCCAAAAAACTTGCATGACTCATTCTATTTTGCTTTATTTTTTAAATGATTGGCCCGCTCATATTTCATCTGGTTTCAAATTGATGTCTTTTGTACTACGACTTGAACTCTACGCGACGTTTTGTTGTTTGAAAACCTTTTAGGAAACTGTAACAAAAACTCTTGAGCTTGTTCATAAACATAATTAAATTGACCACAGAAGAGAATTTTTGTATTTTTGGGAGTAATACGGCAGGGTAAACTAAACTACTGACCATTTTCATACTTGAAGCAAAAATCTTGCCGAAATTACGGACGGGGAAAAGTACAGTAGCGTGAAATGACTTGACTTACTCAAGAGAATCCGGTTGTAAAAAAGACTGGCAGAAATTTATGTGGGATACGACGTGGATTGGGCTACTCGAGCCAAAAAACGTACAGATTAGTTTAGTAACTTTGGTGGAGCTTTGGAAAAGAAGCGGAAGGAAGGATGGTGATGACGATCTTACAATGAGATGATGGGAAATAAGTGTGTTAAGGACTTTTTCCCTCCATCTTCTCCTTCGCCAACTTCCAATAGGGGAGGGGAGGAGATATGATATGGGGCTCTAATGAAATGGAACTTTGTCATCATAATCAAAATATATAAGGCTTTCTCCTAACATGTGCAGATTAGTGCACAAGATAAGAAAGCTAATATATTTCTCTCGATTTGATTAAAAGGCAGTGCACTATCTGGCTCCTTGTGGTAAGTGGCAGTGACGGTGGATGGTGAAGAGAGAAAAATTATGGACGGGATTTCCCCTCCTTTTGGCTTCTCCATCGGTGGAGCAGATGATAAGAAGATCCTCTCATACATTTTCTCCGTCTTTGTTTTTTTTACCTTGAAGGAAAAAGTATCAAGGAGAAAAGTTGTTGCGAAAAGTTGCGAAAAATTAGTTTCAATTAGGGAGGATGAAATATATGGATTGGGGAGAGCAGAAGGTGTAGCAATAATAATATGATATGGCACTCAGACTCAAGTCAATTCACTAACCTTGGGGGCTTATGCACGACCATGGCAGTGCGGTCATCTGCAGGATTTTTTTTTGTCGTGTCATGTCAGAGAAATCCGTTTTCTTCTCTGTCTATTCCTTATGATATGATTTAATTGTAATTTTATTGCTTGCAAATGCAAAAGTCAAAAGAAAACGCGTAAAAGATGTATGCAGTTGCCGCTAGCCAACACGGAAGGAGTGCATTTATAAATGTATGAAAATAAGCTGAAATGCATTGCATCTCGTCTAGATATTGCACCCTTTTCCATCTTGCAAGTCTGTGTTCCATTCTGTCTTCAAGAGATATGGCTTGTGCCTAAAAATAAATTATTTGAAGTAGTTCACATCTCACTCCTTTACACATATGCTCCATTTCCGCCATAGGACTAAATACATATACATATGTAACAAAAGAAATGTAACTTTTTTTTTGTTACTCTGCATTATTTACATAACAAACTGACAATTGCTCTTTTTTGGTGAGTCGGTCCGTCGTCCTCATCATCATCAGCAACAGCACCAAACTCCTCTCATTCTCATAATATTCGATGCGTGTGGAATGGCATGATGGAAAAAATGTATAATAATAGGTATATCCTCACACACAAACTGACTTAAAAAAAGAAAGTTTTCATTTTCTTATAAAAATGTTAAAAGACGAGATGTCTGGCGGAGGAAATGAATAGAGCGAAGAGTACAACAGTCTTACGAGGGGATACATATTACTACAATATGAGCATGAGCCAAACTAAATACAGAAAAAACGTAAGTTAAGGAGGGGGCATGTTGAACAAGCCCAATCATTTGTTTCTCCGCATTGACTCATTTACTTTGGAGAATCCTAGACTCTTGAAATATTCGGGGAGTAGGTTGTGACGTGACGTGTCTCCTCACAAGATGTGATACAGAACATACGCACTTTTACACACAGGCGGGGAATCATAATCGGAAGAATGTTCCCTAGCTGCTTCCTCTTTAGAAAAATGGTTTAAATGAAAAGGTTACACATTTCCACTGATTATCATCATCATTAGCCTAGAAAAAAATATATTTTATAACGGAGAGCCAAACTTAAAAGTAGGAAGGAAAATGAAATGTTTTTTTTCTATCTTGTTCTCTTCTTCGGAGGAGACAGACCGGGAGAGCCACATGCCAATCTGTCTGCTCATAGTAGTACATATGAAACCATGAATAAGTCTTTTTACGCACACTCTCACGCAATATATATGCGTATGTAATTACGCATCGCGTGGCCTCCCATGCATGGAGTGGAAGTGCGTATGAATTAAAAAAAGGAGCTGCGTAAAGTGAGGAAGAAAAGAGGAAAAAGCCGGCTGGGTTGTTTTTACTCCTTCTTGTTCCCTCTTGTCTCATCTTATGTCTGGAAACGTTATTATGTAAGAACTAAAGTGGATATATGAGTTTGAAAAGTTGGTGGCGAGACTATATGCTCAGAGGGCACACAATGTACACGCATCTTCGAAAAAAAAACTTGAGAGTAATTATTTAACAGATGGAAGGGAGTGGGGAAGGAGGGAAAAGTAGCAGAATGAACATGAGCTTACACACACGAGTATAACTGTTTACTAGTCTTCCATTTTCAACTCCTCTTAAATATATTACCACTGTACGATATGTTTTACAACTCATCTGTGAATACTTTTAATTGTCACTTTATCATTTACAGTCGGCTCCTAATGAAGTGATACAAGGAGGACTCATTAAACCTAAGTTGTTTTAAACTCGGAGGATTATTAACGGAAAGCATAAATAATTTTGGGGAGATGGTAGGGTAAAAAAAATAGTAGCCATCTGAAAATATTTATTTTTCCTTCCACGTTAATTCCATTCCTCCTCTGCTGCGTTGTTGTAAATCGAGAGATTTGGAATTGTAAGTGGAATTGTTTTCTTGTTCTCTCCTCTAATTAATTAAATATCCATGTCTTCCTAGTCAAGAAAAGTAGGTTACGCTAACCCATACAGACATGCTGATAATGATGGCCCAATATCTCTATTGCCAGTATCGGGATTTTTTTTTGAGGGGGAATAATTTGTTTCTTGATGGGTTAAGCCTATAAGCCAATGGATTTATGAAGGGAAGGCATTATATTTGGAGGAAAGATGCATGTCTTGTCTTCCGCCTTCACTTCACCACCACCATACCACCACCTCACTTACGTTTTTGGTTTGGTTTGGCACAATGCATAAGAGAAACTTTTACGTAGGGATATTAGAATATGGCTTGAGTGGAAAGAGATAATGCAGAAATGTTATGAGATTTTTGACATTTCCAACGAAATTGACCTATGCAAAAAACGTAGATGTCTTTCGTTTCCTCCACGAAAAGACTCAAGCCACTATAGAGAAACGGCTATTCATCCATAGTTTGGTTTCATTTTGTTACGTATAAGAAAGATTTTCTTTCTTATACAAATCTGCCGTGTCAGTGATCTATGATATTCTCCCAGAAAAGTGAAAAAATGGCTTTATTCCTTCCAAGGAGGAGAGCTTAGCTGAGAGCTCTGTAATGTCGATAAAGTTATTGACGGGCTTTTCATGCCGGAAATGCGGTTGCAGCTCATGCAATAAAAAAATGAGGATGAAATGCTTTTATAAGATAACAAGGAATGCTTTTCTCTCCTTTATAACTTATAAGCAAAGGTCAGTGAATCAATGAAGGGGAGCAAAGATAAGGACTGAAGCTCTAAGTTGCCTACTAATAAACTCCTCTGCTTTTGGCCTGCTTTTTTTTAAACAAGGGAGTCTCACAATATATCATATTTTTATCATCTTTCCACGATCCAGTGGAAAAAGAGCTAGTCCGTGGAAGAAAACTAGTCAGCAAACTGTCTCGTTGTCTGTCAGCGAGTCTTCCACTGAAACCGAGTTGTTGAGACGGGCTGTTGAGGATGAGTAAACAGTAGAGTCTAAAATCTAATCTGACACTTTTCACTAAAGGGAAAAAAATGGACCGTTTCACTTTACAAAGATTGCAAGTGTTGATTGGAGTCCCATACGCTACACAAGTAGGGAGTTTTTGCAAGTGCGGAAAACCCCAGCATTTGACCGACAGGGCTGTGGCCGACGATGTAAAGACGGAGGAAAAGCAGAGATAGCCTTTCCCCACAAACGAAGACCAACAAAACAACACAAAAGGACGAAGAAAAAATCCTTCTAGAAAAATTCTTACATTGCCCCACTTTATTAAAGCATTAAAATGACAAGTTATGTAATATTCGCAATAAAAAACTGGAAAACAAATGAACTGGCATATATTAGCGGAGCGGCCAACATTGCTCTCTACATATTTTTATTGCCTGTAACTCCCATTCCTATTAACTTTTATTGCAAGACGAATGACGAGGACACACGTGACTGGGTGACCAAGCCAAGAAAACCGAGTAGTGAAATAAAAAAACATACTCTTCTCATATGTGAAGCAAAAATACAGTTTTTTACGCTTATCTTTAAAATTTATGTGTGACTATCTATATCTATCTAGCTCTTCTACTATGTATGTTTATTTTTGATGATGTGAATGTTTTTTAATAAGAAAATGATAAGCATGTCTATTTTCTCTTTTCTTTCTCCCTTATAGATGTGCAGAAGGTTACAAAGGACAGCGTTGTGACACGAAGGATATTCCAAACTCTGGTAGTTACTACTTTTGCATATTTGGAACCAACAATCCTGACTATCCTTGCTAGTAGGTAAAATTATTCACTCAGTTCAACAACCCACCTCCACCACCACCGCCGCCACCACCACCACTACCATCATCCAAAAAATTCATCCAAAAAATATACGATATCCCTATATATTCCCCATATCTCATCTCTCTTATCTTAGGCATCATTTTCCCTCTTTTAAGCTGATTATATGGGAGAAATGCACGGGCTATTTATTAAAAGAAGAGAAAATTATATAATAACATGTTTTATAAAGTAAAGCCACATCCATACGCGGTTCCAAACAGCAAAAAAACCATCACTAAGTAAATGACAAGTCTTAAGGAATTTTGCTAGTAAAATGGGAGGGAAAGATTTATCTCGCAATCCTTGTCACTCTTCTCGCTTCGTTCTTCAACATATATAGATCCCACTCTGGGCAAGGGGGCCAAAATTAACTGCTTTATGCAAAGACAAAAGATTTTGCAGACAAAAAGTAAACAAATGGTACGATGGTTTTAATGCGTTTTATTCACAATCCGACTGGACTGGATATGGGATGGGATTTGCTATTTTTGGAGAGATTTTTGTTTCTCCTAAATTACAGAGCTCTGAAGCTAACCCCCGATTTGATTTGCAGTTTATAAATTCAAATGATGAGTTCTGAAGAAAAATCATTCAGTCTTGACTTGTGCCTTCTTCTCAGCTTGTAAATCCATCACCACCCCCAAATCAGACGAAGAAGAGTTGAGGGGATGGATGAGGAAGAAGGAAACAAAAACGAGAAATGAATGAGTTTAACAGGATATTGGCCCGTTAATGGGAGTACCGTTTGCAACTCAATTTCAATCCAATCCCAATCATTGATGACATATTTACAGTCCCTAATTTTCCAGATTTTCTAGATCCAAACTCAAATTGGAGATTTAAATAAAACTAAATAACAGTCGGAAGTCTTGCGGTTTATTGACTGCTCTAGCCAACTCCCATAAAACATTAACTATATAGTGGGAAGAACAACAAAAAAAAACGTAATGTATTTATAGAAGA
>JAQGAI010001351.1:0-15007 GCA_034696905.1 Lepidocyrtus violaceus | reverse complement strand
CATCCTCATCGCTTCAACAACTCCAATCCTCCTCCACTGATTCAACTCTCTTCCTGAAGCCGCCAAAGCGTTCCCCCAAATCCCAACTGAACAAATTCTCCCCCGTCAGACATTTAACGAGACTGAAGAGGACGAGTTCTGAAGCGTCCTTGGATGCCACATCATCCCCCTCCCCTTCCAAGAATGGAACTGGAACTGCTGTGGAGAGGCGGAGTCCAAAGAAGAAGCTGAATTTTGATAATGCAAGTAATAATCCCTCCAGTTCTACTACTAATGGAGGGGTCGGAGGAGGTCGTTACTATCTGAGGAACTTTATGTCCATCTTGGTGGAGGTGATTAGTGACCGTTTCCACGCCCATTTGCTCAACGACGAGGATCACAAAACTACTCAGGCCTTCACTTGTCTCTCTTTGGAAGCCCAGTCACTGTACGTCCGGCTGTTCCAGCGGAAGTGGGGCTGGAAGCCGATCAACAAGCTGAATAATAATTACAAGGAGCTTCCTCAAGACCTGAGCGCTGTCTGCAAGGAGCTGACGGAACTCGGCTTCCTTGAGGAGATCTCTGCATCCAACTCCAACTTGGAGGAGGTGCTGGACACGCTGGATCTAGTCAAGATGGGCAACCTCGCCAAGAAGATGATGATAAGCCAGACGAAGAAAACGAAGGAGGCTTATAAGGAGGGCCTCCTGGCCAAAGTGAGGAACCAAAAGACCCTCTCCGGCACCTGCGGCTCCGTCGCCATCCTCAAGTCAGCGTTGGCCGAGCTCGGCCCCGCATTCCGCGTCAGTGCCAAGTCCAAGACGTTATTCTCCCGATTGTTCATCCTCCACTCCCCTCCCCACTACTGGGAGGTGGAGCAGGACCAAGCTTCCAATCAACTTTTGGTCATCCTCCTCAACAACATGGGCCAAATGGAGTATCCCACTTATCAGATCAACAAGGCCCTCCGAATCTTCAGGGAGAGGAATGACCTGATCCGGTTCCACGAAGCGTTCTCAATGCACTCCAATCTCGTCGCTTATTCTGAATCGAAGGACTATCTCGCTGTGGTGGAGCTCGCCAAGCAAGCCTTGTCCCTGTTCCAAGAACTACTCCAAGACTCTGATATAGCCGAGCATGACGCTGGGCTTCCGCGCTACCTCCGGATTTACACTGCGGGCTCCGCCCTCTGCCACACTTGCTGGATGGGCGTGGACGGGTTCCAGAAGTTGAAGAGGTTTTCCGAAGCCAATCAGCTTATCAACACGCTCCTGGACCAAACAACTTATCTGTCCAATTACAGGGGAAGGCTCTGGGAAAGGCTGGCCATCAACGGGGGTCACTTGAAGGAGTCCAAAGAAGCCACTCGGGACTTGCTGGAGAAGGCGTTGAGGGATCCGTTTTTGCAGGATAATCACAAATTGATTTTGAGCCAGAGGCTGGAGAAAATCAGGCAGACTTTGGAAGCTGCAGCGAAAAGGAAAGCGAAGAAGGTTCCGGTTCCCAAGAAGAAGAATCCTCCAAAGAGGAAGGCAAAGACGAAAGGCGGCCGTAAAAACAAAAAGTACATTGACACCAGCAGCGAAGAAGATGGCGAGAGTGATAAGGATGAGGACGAAGTTGAAGAGATAGCGCCAGTCCCGGTGGCTTCAACGGATGACCAGGAAACGCAGGTGATTATACTCGAGGAAGACTTGGTGGAGCCCGTGGAGCTGCTGAAATTGCAAAACGTAACACCGACGAGGACCATCATGGGCGAAAAAATGTAATCACTTTAATGTATTTTTTAAAGTTATTAATTTTGACCTGAATTATTAGATTTTATTTTAAAATGTTTTTGTATCATTTTTATGTCAGGGACCGAGGACCAGGCTCCATGGGCAAGTCCGTCTTCATCAGCCGTCAGGACTCCACCGGCTCCAATCGAATGTCTTCCGTGGAACAGCACGCAATCCAGTACTACTTGGAACATGAAGGCTACACCGGCGGAATTCACGGAGAAGGCTCCACAGTAGTGACCCTCTACGGACTCCTCTTCTGGGACGTGATATTCGACGACAGCATTCCGGACGCCTTCCACACCCGCTACCAAGCCTTTCCCTTAGACCTCCACTTTGACGATTTCTATCTTCGGCGGCAAGAGAAAATCGAGGAGAAGCTGGACCTCATCCAGAACATCCTTTCCATAGATGACCTGTTCGGGGTTGTGAGTGAGGTTTGGGCGAAGCACGAAAAGGAGCTGAGCATCGTCAGCTGGTCCCTCTGGGAAAATAATTTGGAGGGACTGAGAAGTCTGATGAAGGCCATGGGCACGGAGAACATTGCAAAAATATGTGGGCGGCTGGCCAGGAATTATCGCTATTACTCCAGTGGATTTCCGGACGTGGTCGTGTGGAATGAGAAGAAGAAGGGAAAGGTGCTCTTCGTGGAAGTCAAAGGACCGGGGGATAGCCTCTCGGCGAAACAGGAGCTGTGGCTGGACTTTTTAGTTGGGAATGAGATCCCGGCGGAAGTCTGCCATGTCAAAGGTAAATTCAGTTATAAATACAAAAAAAAAATGTCTTATTTTATGATTCATGATTTGATCTATGACCTCATGCCTCAATTTTTATTGATACAGCCGTGAGCAATAAGAGGATTCGATTGGATACGTAACGAAAGAAATGAAGATTGAAGACAAGCGGATTGACTCAAGCTCCAGCTCAGCTCAAAGACCGGATTCCATTACAATATTACGACTGTGATTAACTAAATGTGCAAAAAGGCCTATTACGCTTCCTTGTTGTATTATCCCTCATATCCAATTTTAAAGTAATTAATATTTAAGCGATCGTATCAAGTTGATACATAGTGATAATTAGTGCTATATAGCCATTAAGAGTTTTCCCTAAATTTTTTATACTTATTTCTTATTTCAAACAAACTGACAGAATAACTCAAATAAACTACATTTTTAAGATCACACAGCAATGTTATTGTTTAGATTTCATTTGATTGGGCTTCCTTCCCACTAGTTCCATATGAAAAAGTATGTTTTAACTAATCATAATGAAAATAATGTTTTACATCCCTTGGTCTGTGCTGTAAAGATGGAGATAGTCTCAACTTGCCCCGTCTTTTTTCAATTCTTCATGTACTGCAGAGATAGAGAAGCAGCTTTGGATTGCTAAGTTGGTTATTTATGGAGTTATTGTTGATTTAGAAGTTGATTGAGATAGTCAGTGCGAGTGTTAGTTTCCACTTGAATGCCTTTCATTATTAGCAATTTTATTGTGATAGCAAAAAAAAACATGTTCACACATTCTTGAAGCCTTGAATGAAGCCAAAGCCAAAATTATTGTCTTCCTTCACAGTGGACAGAATCATTCATAACGTTACACTTGACTAAATCATAGTTTCTTATCATTATCATCACTTTATCATCAATGTACTTTGCATACACTGGATAAGGACATATTATCGTATCAGTCGTCTGAAGGAAATCTTCAGGTTGCCCCAAAACCGTCCAGTTCCCAGAATTCAGGATTGGGATTTTAGATAAGCATTTTTTTAAAAGTATTCTCGTTCGTGAGCTCCAGTAATTTGCTATTTGGATTTGCGCATCTTGCTTTCCTCACATGTGCCATGTTTGCATTGCATTGACATTGACATTCGCGACTCACTTGACCTTGTTCTGTCCATGGATGGGTGGATGGATGGATCATGAAAACGAGATCCATTTCATTTTCATCCCATTCCCGTTTCCCATCCAATTTAATATTGCACCTTGCACTTGCACTTCACTTTTAATCTTTTGGCAAAACTCAATTCTAAACTCAACTCAAAACTGATTCATTTACGGTGAAAATAAATTGATTGACTTTATCCTGGACGGATAGATAATGCCACTTGACACACCTGCGTCAACAACAGCTCATGAAGCATTTGTATAACTTGCTCCGCATATTTTTTTAACGCTCAGTTTCACCTTGATTGAAGGAGCACTTTACTTTAAAACATTTTGGAAACAATTAATTATGGAACTTCGGTCATTCCGCGGAAGCGGACTAGTATTATTATTGCTAGTTGGCTCCGCCATCTCCCTAGAAAATGGTGGAAAGGTCTCCAACTTCAATTTGACGACATCCGGGGCGATCCGCTACGCCATCGGTGGGGCTCGCGTCATCTTCACCGACCTTCCCCTTGGAAATGACTCATCCAGCCTCTCCCTCAAATGTCTCGTCCACTCCAAAGATGGAAGCGGCTCGGTGGAGGATGAAGCCGCGATTTCCTACGATCGGAAAACCGTCACCTGTCGCATCCCCCCGAACGTCAGTTCAGGGAAGGTGCAGGTCGATCTGGAGGTCTCCGACCCGGAGGGTAAATCAGTGACCCAGCTCTTCAGCCAATCCTCATTCATCGACCCGGAGCCACCCTTCGAGGTGCTCGTGGAGGAGGACTGGACAAACAAGCAATTGAGGCTCACCTGGGAAGCCCAATACTTTGAAGGGCAGTATCCGCCCGGCTTCGCCATTTATCTGGAGGCCGCCATCTACATGTCGGACTATGGCGCTCCCGCCTTCAACCCCACTTCCGTCCGCATCCCCGTCGGATTCAATGACGTGGGGAGTGGGACGGTCCCCCTTTCCGACGCCATGATCCAAGACATCTCCACCTTCAACTATCCCTACTACTATATGCTGAGGCAGGCGGGGACCCAGTCCCAAATCTACCAGACTTCCGGACTCCTCACCCCCACCCTGGGGAAGACGGAGGAGATTGCGAAGGAGATCTGCTCCGCTTGGCTGCTGGACGCTCCCGGACCTCCCACGGAGATCATCCCCTGTCCCAACTGCCACTGCAAGGCCAGCATTGACCCGGAATTCAAAAAGGTGGAGTACAACCCCCAAATCCTGAAGCTGGCTGGAGGGAAGCTCGCCAATCATGAGCTCTTCTATCAGCGGGTCCCTACGGCCGCTGGCCACGCCCAGAGCTGCTCCTACAACGTGCCAACAAACGCGCTGGCAACGAGCTCCCCCGCCACCGCCGGCTGGATCCACTACATCAGCAGGGACATCTCTTATGTGGAGAACTATCTTTCGGATATTTGGCCATACATTGCCTGCTGTCTGCAAACGAACAGCGCCCAGTACTGCGAGTCCTTCCATCAGAGACGGCCGGTCGACACCGGGCACAACTATCCGGGTCCGGATGACCCTTGCCAGGGAACGGGAGATCCTCACATGATCACCTTTGATGGGATCCGATACGACTTCATGGGCTGGGGCGAGTTTTGGCTAATTCATGGCCCGGGATCGGACAGCGGCCACTTTGGGGTTCAGGGAAGGATGGCGCCCCTTTCTGATACTCAACTGGTGTCCTACTACAAGGCCATCGCGTTGAGGGATGGAGAGACCACAGTTCAGATCCAGCATGGCCCTGGAGGAGTGTTGCAGATTGTGCTTAATGGAGCTGACCTACTGACAATCCCCCAAGAGCCGATTACCCTCCCGGTGGGAAACGCCTCCATTTATGTGAATGGGGTGAGGGTGGAGGTCAGGCTGGCCACTGGATTTACCATCAAGCTGGACTCATATCCGGCCTTATCCGCCTTCAATGTGTTTGGCAGCGGCTCCCTCTCCAACAAGGGCAAGGGCTTCATGGGAATCTTTGGGAACTTTGATGGGGATCCAGAGAACGACCTCACCAACAGGGGAGGGACGGTGATACCCCCAACGGCGGAGAACATCCGGAATCTGAGCCTCCTCCATAACGTGTTCGGCCTCTCTTGGATGACCAGCCCGGAGGAGAGCTTCTTCACTTACGAGGACGGCCTCAGTTGGGAGTCGTACGCGAATCCGGAGTTCGGACCCATTTTTGAATATCCGGATCCCTCAACAATGCCCGAGGAGGTGAGGGCCATCTGCAAGGAGAACCTGGCCTGCTACTATGAATACGTGGGGACCGGCGGGGATCTGGGGGAGGCGGAGGAGGCCGCCAAGGCGGACGACCAGTTTGAAGAGCTGAAAGAGGAGATAGCCAAGGAGATCCTGTTGTGTGGAGAGATCGGCTCCCCGGAACATGGGAGGGTGGATGTGGAGGGTTATCTGAATGGCTCCAGGGCCAGCTACTCCTGCGTGGAGGAGTATGAGCTGGCCGGGGACGCTTCCAGGATTTGTATGGAGGGAGATGGGACAGCGGATTGGGATGGGGAGGAGCCCATTTGCAACTGTAAACTTTTAATCATATCATCATGATGATAAGCTATAATTTTGCTGAGCTGATAAGCAATGATCATGCACATGCTTCTATTTTTCTCACAGGGACCTGTGGCCTCTGCACCCAAGAAACGGACTATCAGCTATCCCATGATCCAAGCGACTGCACCAAGTTCTTCCTGTGCACCGCAGGGGTCCGCCACTTCCTGGTCTGTCCCCCCGGGGAAGCCTTCAATCGACAGTTTCTGGTTTGCGAGAAGGACTATGAGTGCGCTGATCCGCCAGGCTGTTAGATGACCAACAGGGATATAATTATATTATTGTATTTAATGTTGGTATTGTCAATCCTGCAAATTAAAGCTGATAAAAAAATCGATTAACTAGCTGTATTTAATTAGCTAATTGAAAATAAAATTCACGGATGATGCCAGAAAAGTACCCGAACCGATAACACTGGATTGTAAATGACGCAAACACTTCCATGGCCGTTGCCTCGAACCAAATAGGGATCCAAATCCAATCCCAAACCACCAACTAGTTTTTCTCCATCCTTCTTCTCTGCCTAGTAATGCCCAATGCGATTCACCTGTACATTTAGTTGACCTTGAATAGAGTCAAGACTAAGACGTAGACAGCTCAATAAAAATGAAGAAAAAAAATTCCTTTCTCTCATTTAAATACGATGATGAAACATGGCTATAGGCTGCTGATGCGATGGCTTAAGTAACAAAAAATTCTAATTGATAAAAAATAGTAAAAAGTGAAAGATGAGCAAAAGCAGAGAGGACACGTTCCGATTTACGTTAGCATTAGTTCTGGTCTGGTTTGGTACGCTTGCGCTGTCCATTTTTCATGTAATTATCAAATTATTCCAATTCCAAAACAACTTTACGATCATCCTCATTTAGAAAGGGGAAAAATGGGTAACTATTAAATAGCTTGAAGCTTAACTTAACTTATAATCATCGTTATAACTGGCTTCTTGGGCTAGAGCTTCAGGTTTTGAGCGTGTGTGTGGGAAACGAGTGCAAAAAGTTTCTGAGGTGAGCAAAGCGCGACACCAATCCAACAACTCAAGCGTGGACGGAGCAGCGCAGACAGAAGGTAACTCATGTAATGTCATGAAGAATATGAAAATGAAATGAACAATGCTAATGCTTCAGCTCGGCTAAAACGGACTGGGATATTGTTTGAGACTGAGAGTGGTCTTGACTATCTCAATTTGCAATTCTCATTGTGTCCCCTCATGCATAACAATAAAACTTTGACTAGAGAGCTAACTAACGCTGTCGCTGATATGTACATGACGCTGGCGCTGATGATGATCCCAGCACGCTCAACATGAGTCCTTTGCATTATGAATGAATACCAATAAATAACTTTCAATATCTCTTTTTCTGTCGCAGTCAGTGGCAGTTGGCTGCTTCAGCGCATCACTTCCCCCCAACAATGCAAAAAGCAAACTACTTAACCTAAACTAACAACAATTAAGAAAACGAGGCTCATATACATTTTATTTTATTGCCAATACATTGTTGTTACAGGGAGGACACTTCTCTTTTCTTCTGGGCTTGGTTGAGCAATAGCAATAGAAGAGGCTTCGTTGTTGATGGTGCCATGTGATATGATATGGCATGGCACCCTTTTTTCATTGTTGGGTGGCGCAATACAAGAAGAAGAGCAGAGTTAATTGAGTTTAGTCAAGCTCAACTCGAGCCGTGTGGCTTTGTTTGAAGGAAATCGATTGCCACTCTCTTTCGATAAGCTCATATCGCAGTTAGTCATCCGCCAGACTTCCTAGAGAAGCGTAAGCGTCTCAGCGTCACCTCTTTCCTACTCCTGTTCTGCTCTACGCAATGGCGGATGTTGTCACTGTCACTAGCCTATTTTATTCCAAGCGGAGGAGCAGCATCATATTTTAATTGTTAGTTAGGGGAGGAGGAGAAGGACATTACAAATTATTCTTAAATATTATTAAGTTTTTAAATAATTTAGTAATTAAGTCATGGAAAGAGGCCGTGTCTATCGTTGGCTGTCCGCGTGGGCGGAGGTGGCACTGGCATTGGCAGTGCTGGCCATCCTCTTGGAAATCGTGGAGGGAGTGAGTGTGGAGGAGGACCTCACCATCACGCTGAAGGAGAAGACGGCTTTGGACAAGTTTAAGGAGAGGATGCTCCCCCACCTGCCCCACGACTATATGAAGCAGGACATCTACCTCATCAAGTGGCTTCGGGGTAAATAGCAAAAAAAAGATAAAGATATCATCTTTTACTCTAAATGACAGTTAACTAACTATTATTTGTTGACAGCGAAACACTTGGACGGGGAGCAAGCGGAGCGGCTCCTCCGCTCCAATCTCAACTGGCGCGAGGCCAACAAGATGGACACGATCCACACGGAGGACTGGTCGGATATGAAGGAGGACTTCCCCTACGACACGGACACTTTCGATAAGGAGGGCCGTCCTGTGGGAACCATCAACATCCAAACCTGGAACTTCCGGAGAATAGGCGTGACGGGGAAGATGCCACGACTGCTGAGGTACATGGACAAGCTGCTGGAGGAAGCCACCCAGGCAGTGATCCAGGCGCAGTACGACGGGAAGAACGTGACCCAGTGGAAGGTCCTCCTGAACATGGATGGATTCAATTTGGTCCAGCATGCCTGTCCCGTCTGCCTCCCAGCCTATGTCAGCTTCATCAACAGTTATGAGCAGCACTATCCCGGATATGCGGATGCCCTCGTGCTTATCAACAGTAACTAAATAAGATAGCCTAACTAATATTTATAATTTAACAAGTGAGCAGCTTCGTAATTAAAAATATTTCTATTTCCAGCTCCGCCAGCCTTCCAGATAATTTTGGAGCTAGTCCGTCCCGTCTTCAGTCCCGCGACCCAGCGCGCCCTGAAGGTCTACGGAACGGATAAGAGCTCCTGGAAGGACTATCTGGACAAGGAGATCCTGCTCAAGGAAAGGCGGCCAGAGTTTGGCGGAACTAAACTAGACTAATAATAAACTTTCTAAGCTGTCGTAATTAAAAATTAAGATAAGATCCTAACAGCGTGTTATCTTGATGTGCCAACGTAAAATAAATATTAATAAGCCAATTCCGCTTTCTTTTTCAAAACAAAACTAATATTTGATTTTAGGAAGTTAATTATATTTATTTAAACATTTAACAAACAAGTACATCGATCTAGAAATGTTATGATTATATAATATAAACAAACGATAACTTCACAAACTTTAACTTTTTTGAACAAAATAAGAACTGACTCATGAGTTAAGTGGATTTAAGTAAGTGGAAGAACGAATCATATGGTGAAGTTTCATTTGTCCTTGCTCCGACGACACGCTTCTCGTTCACGCGTAGCCTCATACTGAGGAGACCTGGACCTGCTCCTTGAGTCACTTCCGCTTCGGCTCCGAACCCTGCGACGCGGAGAGCGACTGCGGGAACGGGAATACCTTCCCCTTTCATAGTAATCCTCCTTGACCCGGATGTACGCAGAGTCCCCCTAAAAATAAAAATAAAAATAAAAGATTGATAAGTATTTTTACAGCTTGAAGACAAGTGATAAGATGAGTCAGATAAGACAATGACTTACTTCATGAGAGCGGAACTTGGAATCGTCCAAAGTCTTGACGGCATTGATCATGTCACTCTTGCTGGCGAATTCCACGACCCCAGTCCCATCCCTGAACACCTAATAAGGTCAACATTCAAGATTAGACATGAATGAATTGTGTTGGATTGGATTATTGGAGTAGTTTAGTTAGCTAAAAGCATGGTTAAAAATTAGTTCCATGTTGTTATTGTTATAAGTTGGTTGAATTGAATTGAAGTTGAATTTACGTTGGAGAAGCAGACGTCTCCCGCAGCCTTGCAGTGATCCTTCAAGTCCTGCCAACTCCCGCTGGATGGTAGCCCTACGAAAGATATCAATCATGGGGGAGAAGAGGGAGGTTAAAAATTCCATTCCAAATTCTATTCCTTTCTTTTATGTCCTAAATCCTTCTCTTCATCCTCCTCCCATTCCAAATCCCATTTCCAAGTTCCAAGAAGACAATAAGACATTTGATTTTAGACATTTCCTAGCTTGTAGTGAGTAGATTACGCACCGGAGACCTTGACACGATAGGCAGAGTGCCTGACGGGGGCTGGAGGCCGACCACGTCCAATCCCATCTCCCTCCCAGTATGAGCGACCTCCAAAGTCCCTTCGACGATCCCGAATCTCTCCGCGAGGGAACTCCACCCGGATTCTGGAGCCACGATATTCAAAGCCATCACGTTCACTCACCGCATCATCAGCATCCCTAAAATAAAAGTATTTAAAAATATTTAATTACAATCAAATTAAGTCACCTGTCATTTTTGTTTATCTTATCACTTTATACTCAAACCATCTGTTTATGTTTTGCTTTTGCTTACCTTGGATCTTCAAACTCCACAAAAGCAAAGGCCCTTCCGCGGACCTCTCCCCGAGGTAGCTTGACGTCAACCCTGAGCACCCTCCCATACCGATGGAAGATCCCCTCCACGTCCTCCCTCATCACACTGCCCGGCAGGTTGCCGACGTAGATTCGTCCGTTATTCTTCGACATCTTTAATCTTGTCTCCGTCTCGACCACGACAAACAACCAAATAACCTTTGACCTTTACAATTACAAATCACGAAAAAATCAAAAGCAAATTAAATTCAGACAATCCAACCAACCAGCCTAACACTAGTTAGCTAATTTTTAAATGATAATAAATTAGTGCAATCAGTTCAGTATTGAGTGACCGCCTTCAACCTACCTTTCAAAGAGCTCCCAAAAACAAAAACAACTTAATTCTAGTTAATCTCAACTTTTTTCCCGTTTTAACTGCTCAATCCACTCCTCCTCCTCCAACTTTTAATAAATCGACATCAGCCCAAAAAGTTCGTAATTTTAAGGTGCCTCCTCCATCCGCCACAACCAAAAACAAACGACAACAGCAATGCCCTGCCCTGACCACAAAAAAAAAATGGGGAATGAAATCGAAAAAATGAGTGGATCAGATGGCGAGGTCGATGAATTGGATGGATGGAGGCAAATGCACCTTGGCAACGTCCAACTCGATCATTTGGAGCGCAGCAGCGTACCCATCTCACAATCCCCCATCCTTCCTCTCATCTTCCATTTCATTTTTTAGAATCGACTCATCTCATCAGTCCTCCCTCCTCCCCTTCCTTCTCCTTGTTAAGTTAAATTATGATGATAAGCCAGATCACGATCCATCAAGATAAGACAAATAAATGATTCCGCTCATATCTCCTCCATCAACATCATCTAAAAAAATAGCGCTGCTCCCATTTTTTTATTTTCCTTTCCTTCATCTCCTCTTTCTTGACTTTCTCCATTCCTCCATCCACACCGAAAAAATAAACTAAACTGATACAAAGTCAGTTTTGGAGGTACTGCTTCCTTCCCTTCGCCTCCCACCCGGGGGAATTCTCCATTTCAAAGATAAAGATTGCTCCTCCAACTCAAACTGTCAAAACGACACGGAAAAAAGAAAAAGAAATCTTGACAAATATTTTTCAACCGAGCACATCCTCTTCATCATCATCATCATCATCATCATCACTTTTTTTCCTCCAGAAAATTATTATTTTGGAGGGAGAGCTCTCTCTGTTCATTACATCCAGTTGGGAGGAATCTCAATCGAGCGAGATAAAAAAAAAACAAGTCATTTCACTCCACTCCATGCCATGAATGAAGAGGACAAAAACGACGTGATCGAGAGAAGGATATCATCTCATTTCATTCCATTTCATGGGAAGGATCCTTATCATCAATGGCTTGGTTTTTTACTCATCTCCTCTCCTCTCCCATTTCATTATCCTCATTTTTTTTAACGGGAAGGAATCCTCTTGGGAGAAAGTCACTAAAAATTATTCCCATCACTCACTCACCCACTTTCAGTATTTTTTTTAAAGGGATATGAGGAACAACCGTGTTGACGTTTTTACTCTTGATTTCCGTTTCATGTCAGATTTCATCCATCCAAATAAAGTTCCCTCCATAAATATACTCCTACTCCATAATGGAGTAAAGTTTTTTTTTAGTGAAGGAGTAGCATGATGATATGATATGATAGGGGCTATAATAATTTTGGATATCGATAAAGCAAAAAAATGAATGGAGGGAGATGGAGGAACAAAAGGCTCCTCATGATGATTTTTATTCCGGTCTCCCTCCATGTTTTTTCCCTAATAATAGACGGATATCTTTTGTTTGGATTGGAATGAAAAAGAGAAAGTTGAATGGAGCCTCTGTAATAAAACAGGTACAAATTACTTTTTACTTTTTTTTTTATGAAAGGAAAAAATGGAAGGTGGGCAGAAACTAATAACCGGTTTCTGGTGGTTTGATTGGAGTGGTTGCTGGTGGTGGGGTGGTCTGGTCGGTCGGCCTCGTAGTAGTTATATCGATGATTGGGAGGGAAAGTAGCCATTATTGAACCACTCCATTCCCCATTCACAAAAGGGCCATTGTCTGGAAGTGGAACTGCTTGTCTACAATTTTTCACTCCATGATTAATTATTTTTATGAGCGGGGGAAACTGAGAAAATAAATTCTCTCTGTTGTTGGGGGAGAGGGGGAGGGTTGATGGAGGAAGATGATGATGATGATTATAGTCTTCTTCCAATAAAAAATGGTATTAAACCCTTCAATATTTTTTTCCCTCCCAGTTTGAATAGGAATTCCCCTGTTTTACCGGAAATAAAAATGGGATTATTTTCTCCTCGCCTTTTCCAAAAAATAAAAATAAAAAGAAGGAATTCCTCCGGTTTTTTACTTTCCCTTCCATTCCACTCAGCTCATACTTTATGATACTTTGATGATACTTGTCCTTATCTGTTTAGGCCGGATACAGAGGCGGAGCAGACGGTATTTTGTTCGGAGGAGTGGAAAAAGGACGAAGGAGCTTATGTCACACGACCAGGCTCACACAAAAGAGGCGAAAAATATAAAAAGAGATAACAAAAAAGGGTTGCGTAAAAAATTCCGGGGAAAGAAATTCTCTTTTTATGTTACAACTGCATTTCCAATCCTTTCTCTGGAATTCTGAATTCTCCACAAAAATTCCATTCCATGATGCATTTCTTCTTTTTTTTGTCTTTTTTCCAGAGGAGAACATCCTTCTCATTTCTCGGAAGGAATCAGGAAACGGACTGAAAATTTTCAAGATCACAGCCACAAACGAGTTGGGAAGAAAAAGGATTGTGAGTGAGGAGGAGCGGCGGACTCGTAAATCCTTTAAGTCCTTTATCGGCCACAATTCACAGATTTTATTAAGCCGTAAATAGGCTCACAAAACGCTCGAAATAAATGTCCCCTAAAAATCCTCCGTATGCTCCCATTCTATTCTAAAAAACGAATTATTACATAATGCAACATTTTTTACAAAGGAAGAATAAAAAAAACGAGCTATTTCTGAGGCTGCCTCCCATTCATCTTCATCCCCCAAAAATATTCAGTCTCGCAAACAATCATAAAGAAAAAAAAATAAGTTTGACGAGGACTAAAGGAAAGACATAAAGAAACAATGCGTTTTCCTTTCTTCAAAAAAAAATTGAGTTTGATTTGATATGAGCTGAAGATGATGGTGTGATGTGATGATAACCAGTTAAGTCATAAATTGGGAGGAGGAAATATATTTACTTTGGTGTGGATTGCTTTTGGCTTGGCTCTTATCTGAAATCTAAATTGATCTGGCTGATTTGCTTCCCTGATAATATGATTAGTTTGGTTTGTGTGCTTGCTCATCATGAAAAAAAAAACCCGAATCATCATATCATCACTCTCGCTCGATAAGAACAGCAAGATTGTGTTATGCAACAATGGAACGATTGTTTGAATTTTTGGCTGATGCACGATCTTACACGCTTCGTCATCATCATCAATGCGCTTTTTGTTTTCTTTGAAAGTGTGAACAAGTTTCGTTTATTTTATTTTTGACAAAGTCATTGTTCCCTCCAAGCTATGTTATACTCGGAGGAAATGATTTGTTTTTCCTGATCACGATTTTATTGTTAAGGTCTGATGAGCAGAATGGCGTTGGTCACGTTCCCAACCAGCACATCCAAATAGTTCATGATGGAGTCCTTGCTGAGGAGGAACTGTCCTCCGCAGTACAGCGGAAAGGGTTGCTGTGCCCTCCACATGGCCCTCAAGTAGCTACTCCCAGCCCCAGTACCGCCCTTCCCCAGCCCGGAGAATTCCCCCCTTTTCTTTTGAATCAGCTGGACACTGAGGAGCCTCGCATCCGCCGTGTTTTGCAGCAGAAAGATGGCAATACTTAAAGAGCCCATGAAGGCGGAGGAGGTCCCGGTGGTGATGAAGAACGGCAGGATATTCAGACAATTGATGGAGACCCAGGCGAGGAAGACGAGGAACACTTGGCTCCAGCCGACCAGGTTCAGCGTGACCTCGCTGATGACCTGCCGGACAATCATGCCAAAGAGCCTCAGGTTGATGAAGTGTCTCAGCAGCCTGCCCTCCGACAAGGTGGATGAGCTCATCATCAGCGTCTACATGTAAGCCCGGGCAGCGTTCCCCATCAAAATGGGGATGAGCAGCGTCAGAAACAAGTACTTCAGACAGAGGGCATGCATCACGCCATACAAGTAGAGGGACAATGCCGAGCATATCAGCCCCTGATAAGCATCCCGATAGTATGGAGGTGGAAGGAGGAGTGGCAGCTCTCCCAAAAGGACTTCCACCGGATTGGCCCCAATGAAGCTGATCACCAAGGGCTGGACCGTCGTGAAGCCGGTGATCCCGGTCATGTAGTA
>JAQGAI010001350.1:0-15018 GCA_034696905.1 Lepidocyrtus violaceus | reverse complement strand
AATTTAAAGTTGTCGTAACTACATCTGCGTGCCTATAACAAGCCCAATATTTAGTGCACCATCTAGTTAGTATATAACATCTTTGTGTACCACATCACGCTATCATTCTATTGAGCTGTGAGGCATTGTTTGCCCTCACAAGTTATAACACTTTAATTTTCAGATACGAAATGCCACTAAAATAAAGGGCACTGGCGCTAATACAATATCGCGTGAAAACCCAGTCATGTCTGCGGAACATCATAAAGGAAGCGGGAAAAGTAGGGGAAAGCGTAAAAAATGCTTCCGGATTTTTCCCACTTCCTTTCATATTCCCCTCCTTGTTTCCATCTTCTAACCTAACCCTTCTCCAGAAAATAACTTTTGGAGAGAAAAAAAGCTTAAAGGATTACTTACAATAATCTATAAAGAATGGCTAGGCGGGTGGGTGTGCATACACCAGGGAGGATAATAGATGCACTCCAATCCAATAGAGATGGAATGAATATGAGAAAGAAATTTCATTCACACTGAACAACCCACCCAACCCAGTCCAATCCATTCTAGTGAGTTTACTATAAGAAGGGAAAGTCACTTTCTTGGTAAAATAGTTGAGTTAAGTTGAAGTCGGAGTCTACTAAGAACCCCATCAATGTCACTAGCCCCTATAGTTATATACTTTATGAGAAAAAGTCAGGGAGAAAGCATTGAACAGGTTGTTCGCTCTCACTCCCTCCTTGAAAAGACTTCCTTTTCCCCGTCTCCTGCCATTTCGGATTTCATCATTTTCATCCTTGATTCTTCAATAAAAGTGGTGAGAGATAATGACCGTTTTTTCTTCTCGGCATTTTCTTTTAATCATCATCATCACCACCTTCACCACTACCATCACTGTTGTTAAAAATGGGAGAAAATGGTTGAATATTCATAATTCTTTTTATAGGTCGGCTGTTTGACTCTGGTGGCAAAGAAATGAAGAATACAGAGAATTTGCACTTTTCAGCTATTATCGTTTGTCTAACAATTTCCTCCCATAATCTCTTTCAGACAACAATGGCAGCAATTTCTCATCAGAATTACTGGCGTACATCAAACAAACAAAAAACGGTTGGCTTAATGACGGGAACGGATTATACAATGGGGAAAAAAGAGTATCATGAATAGTAATATAAAAATCTGTAGGTATAATCGGTCATGCTCTGATGATATATAATGACGAGGACTGAGAAGGATGATGAAGATGATGATAATGATGAAAATGGTGATGATAGTCCTCCTCTCCCTCTTTTCCCCCTCTTTTAGTCAATTAACTTCATTCCTTCTTGTGATGATGACTCCCATCGTTCCTAACAATAAGTTTTGCAGCCCTCCTCCTTCCTTTCCTCAAAGGATAAAAGCTTTCCCACTGACGATGAAAAATTAGGTAAAATTAGGAAAAGATGAGAAAAGTGGGCTTAGTAGGCTGGGGAAAATGTCTTGGGCCAGTGGAAAGCTCCACAGCTTGGAAAGAGTTGTAAGGCTTTCTCCCAGATGAAAAGTGCCGGCCCAAATGGGAAAAATGCTGGGGTTTCCCAAGCTCATATTTATTTCCTGACGTGGGAATCTTTACAGGACCTTTTTCGAAAGAGATTGTGTGTGTGTTTGGTGGGGGTAGTCGGTCTTGCCATATGAATATGAGCGAAAATATGACTGCACATGAAAATGCACATTGTCATCTTTTAAGATTGTTCCGGGCATATCGTATCGCAAATAATATCATTATTAGCAAAGCTAAGGCAAGTTAGAGAGAGAGTTCCCGTCAGAAAGAAGTACATAGTAAAGTAGGCACCATACCATCCCGACCACTATCGTAATAGCCATGAAAGGTTTCGTTCTTCTTTTTTACACAAGTTTGCTTCCTTGGACGGTGTGGTTCTGGGTCGGAAGCTTGGCTAAAATGCCATATCTTATATCGCACCCAAAAATATATCTTTGTGGCTTTTCCAAATATGTATTCCTTTCAACAAGATAACTTGGGGAGTGAAAGTGAACTTATGAGTGAGAATAGGGAAACCCAGACTAATAAAGAAGCGTCAACCACAAAACCTCCTCTCGTAGAAATCGAGTAAGTAGATAACAACACTTTTTTCTTTCGTTATCATATCATCATGTTATCATGTACCGTATTATATTAGTATGAGACTCTCAAAGCATATTTTTAGTATACTTTCCTTGATAGAAATAGTGCGAATTCTAAAATCAAGCTTGGTGAATTCGGCCAATGTTACTAACTATCTAACTATATGCAAAGCTGTTCGTATCCGTGTCCCAACCAGAAATATGATGATGGCTTGTGTGTGCGCTCAATGCTTTATCGCCATTCTATTATTAAATTTTCCTCACTTAACTCCTTCCCTCATCCAACACTCCTTTCTCCAGGGATGGGATGGGATGATTTTTTTTTCTGGTGAAGATGGTGGTTCCTGATTCTCATCTCCTCAGGTTACTACTAACTTTCTCCCTTTCAACAATTTCCTTGTGTGTTCTCATGATCGGAAATTATGTCAGCATAGTAGCATCCGTATTTTCCTAGGCTTAAGCAACAATGAAAAAGGTTACGGGGGAGCTTTTCCTTGATGGAAGGGAGAAGAAAAGGGCACAAAAGCCTTTCGTCATCAACTTGAGACAAGAATGAATGGGAAGCATGCATATGTTTACATATTCATGAAGGACTTAAGAAGACGATACATGGGAGTCCCCTTCTGGTTTTGTCTTCACATGAAAAACATAAAATTACGGATGGCTCGTCTCAGTGTTACCACTGTCATGAAGGAGTAATTTTTTTCCTCAGCCGTGCTGCTGATGACGGAAGTTTCCATGTTAAACCTTTTCGGTAGAGCATGAGAACGTTTTGGGGCACTCGAGTGAAAAATACGGAGAGCCATCCACCATAGCCCATTTCCATTTACTGATTTCCCTACTCCAAAGGATTCACCAACAACTGTGCCGAATATCAGGGAGGAGAAAGGGGCTTGGTTGGATACACTTTTTATGCTCGTGATGATGATATAACTAGGCAGCCAACAATAATGATAGAAGTACGCCTGGATCCGGTGTGGCGTTAGTGGCTGTATAGGTAAGTTAGTGGGAGTTGAACACACTTTAAAATCCAATTTACTTCCCAGGCCCATCCGCATGTTTATACTTTCATACCCACCACCTGGTTTGGATTGATCGACAAATATTTTTCAAGAATGGTCTCCTTCGAACGGGAAGAAAATGAGGATACATACGGCTGGATGATTTTTGTCATGGCCAATTTTATATACATGACTGATAATATTCACTTCCTCCTCCGGGTGATAATTCTAATCCCAGACGAGGTGGAAAAAATTCAAATCTACAAAACCAGCTCACAAACTTCCATGTATAGTGTTCTCCTTTAAAGACGAAATTATACTAAGCTAAGCTTCACGTCTTCCAGAGGTCGGTCTCCTGATGATTACATCCATTTCCACGGTTCGTAACCACTAATATCATTTTCATATTACTTTTTCTCCACCCGCCCCTTCCCCATTTTTCATGGGATTCTCTCTTGTTTTCGTACGGAAAGTGCAAAAATTTTGAAAGCTATTTTTCATGTTACCGCGCACTTGTTTTGCTAATATAATTTTATGCGTTGTATCCAACATCTATCATATGAGCTTTCTCGGAAGGAACAATATTTGGGCGATGTGTTATGCAGTTTACGATTACCTAACACAAAAAAGTTGTTTCGTATCGACAGGAAGCAAATGGGAAAATAAAGGCACGAGCTTAAAATTATGTAAAGTCTGGTAGGTATGTCACTAGTCCTATCCCTTTTTCCACTTGTCCTTGCAGGGGCAGTGGAGTAGCATGAAGCGGAAAGCTTTCAAAAAGATGATATTTATCATTTACATCCACTTTATTTGACCTTAAACAAAAGACGTCTTGCTCATATGAGTATCTGCAAATGTTATCCAAGATCATGCGTTCTTGATCGCACAGTCTTTGCCAATCCCAACGTAAATGGTACTAAAATATGATGAACATTTTTTTCTTCGTGCTGTTCTGGTTTTCTTGCAAGGCTTCTTTTACCATTTTCCAGCAGAGTATAACAAAAACGGAAATAAACGTCTTCTTGTAATGGTTATATAAATGGAGAAGACTCGATGGCTAGATTGCTCTTTCACTCTTATCCGCTTTTTATTACTTTTCCTTCTCCTTTCCCATATCTGAATAAATTGGATTGAATTTTCATCAATTTAAAAGAGAAGGTGCCATACAAATGGGGAAAATTATGGAAATGAAGCGCATTGAACCTCACAGTCCCTTTCAAAATGAATATCCGAGTTATTCTATGTCTCGCCATAACGTAGTGTATTGAATCAGGTTTTTCGTAGAAAGAAAACTTGTCCTTGTCCCAAATTCTTAGTAAAAAATTAACATTAACAATTTCACTTGCTCTTAACAAAAGTTCCTTATCCGAGTGAAGCAACTTGTTCTTTATAGATATTATGGTATGCTTTTTATCCCAGCAACCTCATTTAACTTTTTATGATAATAAAGTTATTCCTTGAATAATTATATTAGCAAATGAATACTAAGAAAAAGAAGATGACTAGATAAAGATTATAAAATAAGGAGCGTCATTCTAACTTAATAGACGCCTATGAATATGATGTGTCAATACCGTGATAAAATTTTGACTCGAGACAACTTTCGGAAAGAAGGTTATAGTTTGACGGGTTTTATTCTATCATAAAGTATGGAATAATACTTCCGTTGGGAAACGGGACTGACACTAACGACGAAAATTTCTTGGGGAAAGTTGAAAGGGGAAATGTATTTTTAGACCATTTTACATCTTCACATCCCCCCATGATTCTCCACTGATAAATAGAAAACGACTAGAAAATTTACGGATAATTGCTACAAAACTGAAAGAAATCGATACTTACCGGAACAATACTGTAAAAATTGGTATTTTTATGCGTAAGCAAATTCCATGTGGTCAACAATGGACATCGGAAACAAACCAGTAATTACCGTTGTTCGCCATCTTGCTACTGATGATGATGCTGTTGATAATAGCGGACAGGATGCTACTTTTTTGATAATGGAGGCTTTGGTTGTCTAAGGTTATAATCCTCTTAATAATTAACGAGTAGCTACTCGTCTCCCTCTTCTTAAAAAGGGAAAAAGTGGAATAGTGCCCGATTTTATCCTAAATTTCGAAGCTTTCATTACCCCCGCAAGCTGGCAATAATGATGATGTACTCTGTAACTTCTCCATTGTCGGAGTAAAGCATGATTAATGACTAAAAATTTTCACTCGACAAACAACAGTTTTTTCTAGTTTAACCAGGACTAGGATGGTTCGGTGATATGGTTGAAGTATAGCTGTCTATTATTAGTTTGATATAAATCTGCAAATAGCATATTTCAGTTTACAAAAAAGAGAGCCGTGCACCCCACTCTTTAAAAGTTACATAATAAATGTCATCCATTCCCCCTCCTCGTTGAACTGGGGTAGGCGGTTCATTTCCTCTGGAGAGAATATCCTGAGCTATCGTGTTGAGAGTTACGGTTTAATAAGTCCCTCGAAAAGTTTACCCAGCAAACAACGCGCACTTTTTTTTAGCTTGTGTGTGTGGCAATGAAAATTTTGCAAAGTTTGTTCACTACACCCCGTCCTGTCAACGCAAAAGTTTAGAGAGTAATCTGCTTAAACTGTGATTTACTCTTTGTGGCACCGCTGATACCATCATCGTTCATTCTGCTCTTCGTTTCTGTTGCTGTTCTTCCCTTTTTCCCATTTCCGCATCCAAACAAATTTGTTTTAGTTGGAGGATGCGAGAAGCAGCGTGGAACTTTTTATGGCAGCTGCAACGCAAGGCTAACGTGAGCTCCGCATTTGTCTGGAACGGTTTCTTTTAAAACGTGTCCATTTATTTTATAAAACTTCCCTTTTAAGTCTCTTAAACTTTTTAAAAGAATCTGCTCTCTCGGTGTCTCTTGCACTTTTTGCCAAATGCTTTGTATCCAACACCCATATTGACCGCCTAGAAAATAGTACGTCCTCCCGGAAAAGTTTTAATTTTAAACTGACACGGACAAAACAAAACGAAAGTTCTTTTATTATTATTTACTTTGACTTAGTCAAAGAAAAACACACACCCCTTTCTCAGTTTTGTTCACTGTCCATTTAAATTAACTGCTTTTATTGCAGCAGCAAGAAGGAATGAAAGTAAGTAAAAGGTAACTAGTCACAAAAACCAGCAATTTTTAAAAAGATTTGGAGAAGAACTAAACCAAACAGGAGTGAAAAGTATCTCTTACTTGCTTATCTCTATATCCGTTTTTAAGAAGTTACTCGGAATGCCAACTAAATCCATTTAACTGAGCCTGAGTCCACGACAAACAAATGAATTGTTTCGTTTTCCTTTGGAACATTAGTTTAAACTCGGGAAACTAGTGAAAGGAGTAATGATGATATAACACGAGTCAAAACTTTTTCTCTTTTTTCCCTCTGCTACATGGCCGGGAATATCATGACATGCCGTGTAGGGATGCAAGCCAGCTCTCGACTGAAGAAACTGATGCTAGGAAAAATAGTACTTATTGTTCTCTCCTCCAACGAGGCTGTCGTTCACTGAATTTTGGGAAATAAATGGGAATTCCGTTCCTCCCAAATAATTTCCAGTTTGGGTGAAGGAGTGAAAGTTGTGTGAAACCTGGTTAACACATGTGTATACCTAGACATTACACTGTTACAAATATATGTTCACTTGGGAAATATTTATACATATTATGCTTGCCTGATGACTGACGAGACACTGGAGGCTCAAGCTCTTGATCTTCTTCATCTTGACAAGCTTCTTCTGCATTTTGAAGGACACATTCCCTAAAAAGTATTAGCAGGACTCGTGTAAAAATTTTACTACATATTTGGTTACCTTATGTGATATACTACATGTCCATGGAGCTAGTCTAAACCAAGCATAGATAATACATTTTCTTTCCCGCAACACCCACTTTGCACTTATGTGAAAGTCGGCCGCTTCTTATAGTCTCATGTTACAACTGTCGATTGTCTTTCTTCTTATCTCTGGACAAGCCTCTCACAAGTCTGTAGCCAACCCTCATAGGTCACTCAAAAAGCTTCACTCAATTCTCAACAAAAGTAAGCAAAAAAAGTTAGTTATGTCCCTCCCGTTTAAATATTGCAGGTACTTTTCCTTTCTTTTCAGGAAAGGAGTAAGAAGGGAAAACTTTTATAGATCATCATTCTGCGGAAGTCCTATTGACGGCTGGTACTGTTGAGAATAGCAGTCAACTTTTTTTAAAGGAGTACGTTGTTTCTTTGTTTTTGCGTCTGTCTTTAGGAAGGGACTGGGACTGGAGGAAGACTTGGGACAAAGAAAGAGAAAGAAAAATGACTTTATTCGTCGTCACCAGTTATACAACAAAGGAAATAGGAGAAGTGGTCTCTCGTCAAGAATTTATATTCAGCAGGTTGTAAAACGTGTTATGTTCATGTTATATAACAAACATGGAATAGCTCTGGTATGGTATGATATAAGTTTTTCAGGGTGGGTGTAATGAGACGTCCCAACGGGACGAGGTTTTTGGAGAGAAGTTGACAACAGCGAAGGAAAATACTAGCAGGAGCAAGAGAAGTTCCTATTCCTCCAACATCCCACTGACTGACTGACATGAAAGAAGTGTAATAACTAGTCAAGCAAGAAACACAGTTACTACTCCCATTTTCCACCTCCTTTTACAGCAATGGAACGTGGAGGTAACGACAACTCCAGTTTTTTTATTTTTTCTTATTTGCTCCCTCCATCCGTGAGTGGTTGATTATGTCCATCAGTGGTAGTAATGTAACTGTGGTGTGGGAAAGGGAGAAAACGGAAAAAACTTTCTTCCAGTCTACTTTCCTGTTCTCTGTTCCCTCGTTCCTCTTTTTTTGCGATCCAATCCCCAGTCCGGCTACGTGTAATGTGAGCGTAAACACGCCATGCCATTTCCCTTTTGTACACGTCCCAACGCTTAACGTTTCGTCTTTCCCACTTGCGTACACACTTTCTTCGACGTACAAAGTTTGATGCAGCTGTGATGCAGGCGGGGAGATACCGTGAAGAGAAAAAATCCGATCCAGTTGTTGATGCTGCATGGTATCATCCAGTTGCCTACTAAGGCGTTCGTTGTTAGGTTGGAATAGCGGGTATATGTACTAAAATTCATAAAATGGAATGGTGGTGAAAGTAGTCATTCTATCTCGTCATCGGCCTTTCTAAAGAAAAGCGACAAGACTTGATAATGTAACGGGGGGAAAATAGGAAGGAAGTCTATTGTGGGGTGACTACCGCTTTAAGTGCGCACCCAAGACAAGACCTTTATCTGCTAAATGGATAGATGGATGGGCTGCATAGCGTCTGTCATTATCTGCAATGTCATTCCACGCTCCTTGCAGTTAAGTCACGTTGAATGCAAGCTGAGTCTGAGCCAAAAATCCAGTCCAAGATTATTATGGGAACACAGAGGGCTCAAGAAAAAATCCTTTTGTTGTTTTCCAGATAATCAGCCAGACGATGGGAAAGTGAGTGCTTTTGCGTGATTGTCGCCGTTCCCTCGTTGTCTTTTTGGGTAGATTGGGTGCAGAAGGTTAAGTCACCCTTTTTTAATTTTCTCTCAGTACCACAATTGAAATCATTTAGAAAATTTTGTATTCGCACTGAAAATAAATATTACTTCCGGTGAAAGTAGGGTTTTAAGTTTGGACAGTTTGTAGATGTTCAATGTATATTCCAAATGAATAAAATGATATTTTACTAGTTTGCTTAGATTACGCAACAGCAACGTTTAATTGAACAATAAATTAGCAGAAGACACGTGTCTGTCTATATTATTTTATTACACTATGAAAAATGCTATAAAGTATGTACCTATTCCCACATGGGGTGAATACCAGTACACAATGAAAGTTGGAAGGCCAGCTTGTTATTTATGAATGAGGTAACAGTCTGTTGGAATAGAATCATCATAATAATAAAAAGCATTCGGTAAAAATAGAAAAGGAAAAAAGGAGTAATCCCATTTTTTGTTTACTTTCCTCCCACTATCTCCTTACAGTTACAAAACATATAAAAAGCCAAAAGTTGTACTTTATAATGACGTAAAGAGAAATTCCTTATCCTTGTGCTTTCCAGCTTAATATTAGTTTTCATAAAGTTTAAACGAGAACAAGCACATGTTTGAAAGGGAGAAAATAAAGCACAGTCATATTGTGGAACCATTCTTTGTTCACAACAGCAATCTACTACTTACTCTTCATGCTTGATTTTATTTGGAAAAAACAAAATATTTTCTTCCACACTATACTAACTTCCCACAACTGAAAAACAGGAAAGGTGAAAGCAAAACTGATTTCACATCAGAGCCAAATGTAGGCCAGCAATAGGTGCTTGTTTTTCCCTCAACTGAAACAAACTATAAAAATGGATGGGTAAGTTGAGGAATATAAATTGTCGGTAATGTAATAGCAAAGCAAATACAGAAGTCCATATATGCCAACAAAACGAATTCTCTCTTCTTCCATACATTTCCTTGTTTTTTCCTGTTGCCTTTCGCTGTGTTGCTTGTTTTCAGTTAAAACCAATTTTTTTCTTCTATTTCTCCCCCACATAAAAGAAACTTTTTAGGGAAGCTTTCCCCTGATAAAATATATTTCACTGGTACAAAAACAACTCACAATAATATGCAGTTTATCTGGGTGAAAACTTTATAGAGATTATCCGCCACCAAACGAGCAATTTTCAGCGGAGGGATCGTCATTATAATAAACCAGCAAGCAGTAAAATTATCCTCCAAGAGGAACTTACTTGTATCGGCTGCGGTACGGGCAAAAGTTACTGGCTGTTTGGAAGATAACACTGGAAGACATGTTATGGGCAGAGGAGGAGCCTTCCATTCTAAATAAAATTTATGTTTAGCCATTATTCAGGAAAGTTATGGCAATTCGGTTTCTGTTTGCAGATAAATATGAGGAGAGGATCATCATCGTTATCATCGGCACCATTAGAAAGTTGATATGATAAGCTTACTAATGGAAGGAAGTTGTTTGGTGCTGGAAGGGGAACTAACTGGAACAAGTGCTTTTACTTCCTTGTGCTCATTCATTACGGTGAGTTTTTGGACATTTTGAATGAAACTAATATCTTGGAATGAAGTGATAAACTGAGAAATAATTTGATATTCTCGTCTTGAATTACAATTCATGAATGCAAATCTTTTAAATCATGAAATATCTATTTGGTGGACAGAAAGTGGCTACACGTGGCCCGAGAGCATAAAATTTTATTATCTTTCACACAAGTTTTTATTAAATTAAACTACCTTAATCTAATTTTGCCCACAGTTGGCTTCATCCACATGAAGAATTTTTTTGCTGGTTCTGGAGTAAAAAGTTTGCTGGATTTAGAATAGTATTTTGGATGGTTGGAATAAGGGAACTCTCAGAAGTGGGAGGTTTTTAGTGAAAGTTTCCTGTCTGAAGGAGTTATTCATTTAAAGCTAAAATGCTTAGCATGTACTATTTGGGACTTCCGTGTTTATTCATTCCAGTTGATTACTTCTACTATTGCTATATTAAAACACAGTCAATGCCGTTTTCCACATTATCCCTTTCATGCCTGCATGCATAGACTTGGCTTGGGATTTTTATTTCTGTATACAAATCAGACTAAACGATTTCTGTATCCATGTCCGTTCAGAAACTAATTGCCCTGAATGCTCCGACTGGCTGTCTTTCATTCTTTTCCTGGTTGATTAGAAAGAGCCAAGGCTTATTTGCATTTTTGGTGGTAGAGGTAGTGAAGTGGAAAATGCGTTCCAATCCATCCAATCCTTCATTTTGAAATTGAAGAGTGAGTGAAACGAGAGTGCGGGGTTCTAGGAAAGAGGTAATATTTATGGCAAGACATGACCGTGACTATTGCTTAATCACCCTCCTATATTGTACTAGACCTTCTTTTACTTCATTCCACAAATTATGGGCTGTTTTCTGTAGGTAGTCAAATAATTATGCAGCGTTTTGTTTGCCTGGCTAATTGACTGGAAAAGTGGAAAATGATTAGGGTTCATTTCATGTCCCTCTAGTTCCGTGTCTTGATGATACAGCTCTAGTGCTAATAATGGGATGCCGTTGTTAAACCAGGTATTTATTTTGTACTTTAGGTGTGGCTTTGTATAAATGGCTGTGCAAATGGAAGAAAATCAAAAATGCAGATCAGCTTGCTTTTATTAAAATAAGTAATATGGTATAGATTTCAGTTACCAACCAGACAGGCATATATGAAGGATTTGTAGTTAGTACCGATCAATGCACATTTTATTGTCCTACACTATTATGCAATTTTGTTGTTGAATGGTAAAGCGTTCGTGGATTTCAAGAGCTTTTTTTTAGGCTGTATGGTATCCCAGAATAAACATTTTATTTCACTTTCAGTAAACCTACTTTGTACTTTATAGCTTGGTCAAAAGTATTTACTTTTACGTTTTATCTCGAATCAGCCACCTTATTGAATTTCCGGAAGACAGAAATCATATTTACCCAAAGTACAAAGGAAATTTGTATTTTTTTGATGAAATTATTTATTATGAAAAGTGCTTATTAGGGAGCGCGCTTCTTGACACTTTTCATACCTTGTTTAAGGGTTCTCATATCACTAAACCACAGACTTGCTCTGTTCTGATGGAAAGAGCGGCCAAGTCTAAGTCAACCATAGACTAGGGATTACAATCCCTATTATATTGTAATCCCTAGTCCCTAATCCAATCCCTAATCCCTAATCAATTATATTGTAATCCCTAGTCTATGAAGTCAACGGATATTGATTTGAGTAAAGTATCAAACGCAATGAAATAAGAAAGATGAAGGAACAGAGTTTCTGTGAAATTCTTCCAACCTTCAGAGTAAAATGCAATTTCCCACAATTTGTTCTTCCTAAAAAGCCAAAAGTATGTAACACTACTCCCCGAAAAAATATTTTTACCTTTACCGTTTCAAACTTTACGATAGTTTTTTTATAACAACAAAAAAAATTGTTTTCTCTTTCCAGAAAAACTGTGTAATTTATTTGCTCGTTACGAAGCATAAGCATATTATCATTGTGGCATTGACATTTGAAAGGATAAATAAGTGAAAGCTATTATTTTCCTTGGCTAGTTTAGGTATAGTTTATCCACATGAGGGTAAAATGGAGGCGGCTGTTGTCACCACATTTTACAGAAAGTTTCTCTATTTTCTTGGCACTGTTAGTACACTCCCCCGACCATCACCGCCAAAAACAATTCCTGTCTGACATGCTCTCATTCACTGCCTGTGTGTTTCGTGCAGTTAGCATTTTCTTGTTTAACATTATTTTTTCCATGCTTTCTCTCCGCTCCCTACTTTGTTCTGGTGAAAGTATTGCATACACACACAAATAACCACAATAAACCACTTGAGTTTAATGAATGTGGCCACAAAGAGGAGAAAAAAAGGGAAACTCAGCTCAGACAGGCAGAAAAGAACAACATGAATGAGAGTATTTGTTGTAGTTGTACATTATGGATTTGCCATTCCCATTAAATATTCTTCGCAATATTATTATTTACAACAGGAAAGCATGCCCCGAAGACTTTTTTGTTTTTTCTATCCCAACCTGGCTGGCATCTGGCATGCCATGCCGTCAAGTACACTGCCCGAAAGAAAGAAAAAAACAAGGATTTCATTTGTATTTCGGAGAAAACTCTTAAAACTGCTGTTTATATGCCTAAGTTACATTATGACATGGCGTGGCCTTTCTCCTTTGTTTTTGGCGTTAGATATTCCCTCTCTTTAGCAAACCTTGGGGGTGTAGATAAATAGCAGAAAATATTGTTTCCCTAAACAAACACGTGTACAAGCATAACACAGTCATCATCTGTGGAAATGCGTGGATGGCAAAAGAAAGTCAACTAGGTTCTTTTTCACTTCTGGGGGATATCGCAAGATCACATTTTCCCTGCATGTTATCCTTCCTTTCAATTTCCCCTTTTGAGGCTATAATACTGCCCAAGTTTGCGAGTGAGCCCTTTTTTAGCAGGTTGGTTAGGTCGAGACGAGACTGGTTTGAGCTGGCTACATAATTTGCTCATTTTTTGTTTCAGCTGTTTACATATATCCATCGCCCCATTCTACACTATTTGGATAAAAAAATGTTATAGAATCTTGTCAGTCACAGTAAGGCGCTTTGATTTCAATACCCTTTGTGGACAAAGTAGGAAGGAAATTGGGTTTCCTTTCTCCCGGATATACAGTCAGACATGGCTGACTTCATTTCTGTGATTGTAATAATGATTAAAGAACGGAGGAAATCAGGGAAAAGGCAAGTGGACGGCTTAGCCGAAGTAAACCAAGTTAACTCAATACTCAATTATTATTGTTAAGCGGGAACCTAATGATATTGCTATATTACTTGGGGTAACTTCCGACTGGCACGTACCGGATTAAGTTATACTTATTTTGGCAGTTGCTCTTACAAGAGTCCTATTCCGGCCATATCACTGTCCCCAAATGTCCAAGCAAGACGTGCGGATAAGGGAAACAGAAGCCGAAAATGGAACTCATAATCCCGAAGGAAAAAAATCTCTTTTAGATTAATGCTGCTGTTGACTTGGAAGGAGCATTAAGGGCCAAATGTCATTTATTTAATACAGTGTGGATGATTGAGACTCAGTTTCGTTATTATTGTCAAGGACGGTTCTTATCATGTTACATACTTGTTGGACAAGTTGAAATGGGCTCGCGAGCAAGCGAGATGAACTGGAACTACCAGAGTCAGAGAAAAAAATAATTCCGAGCGTGTTGTTTTTTGCTGGAATGAGTTGTGTACTGGAAGAGGACAATTTCCAGTGCTTACATTTGAAACGAGCAAACATTTGCTCGACCACAACAAAGACATTTGCAAGTTTTTTTTTGTGACTTTTACGATAATATTGCGTGTTGCTTGCATTGCATTAAAATACCTGCAGTTTTGTTCCCGTTCCGCCTGTTGAGGAAATCAAGAGGTAAGCAATGGAAAATGGAGTTCGGTAGCTGTTGTAAATATTGTAAATAAAGCTGGTTGGACGAAGATGACAAAGTAAATTGAAATGAATTTGACCATTTCCTAGGCTAACGATTTTTGTAATGAGGCGTGTAAAACTGAGCTAGTGAAAATGAAAATTTCGTGGTACTCATAATGAAAGTTTGGTGGAGTAATCCAAGGTAAAAAAAATTTTATAGCTTGATTCGGATATCATTTTCCGCCGCATTATTTAGATTCATGTTGAAAGTTAGACAATGCAAGGTGGCTGCTGCTGTTGCTATTTTAAATTTTCCGATATGCTATGACGTAGAAACTATTCCTAACTAATGCAATTAATTATGTTGCGTGAAGGCCAAATACGCTTTTTAAGTTTTTAATTTCCTTTCATACTCGAATAGAGCATTTTCGAGCAAGACGCGTTCAGGGACTGGCAATGTAAAAAAGCAAGAGCTATTGCATCGTGAATAAACAAACAGGTTAAAACTACAAAGACAACACAGGGCAAATAAGACTGAGGAAGTAAATACTGGCTTTAGTTAAATAACAAATACGAATTACTGTGTAGGAAGAGAATGCAACTTTTACCCAGTTTGCACGGAGGTATGCATATGCTTTCACTTTGCTTTACAAAGAAAAGCCCAAGAAGGCCACGAACAAGTGTAAAGTAAAAAGTCAAGAAAACAACAAGGTCAGACGTGGACGCAAACGACAAGTTAGCAGGTAGGATTTTATGCACTTCCAAAACATTATTGGGATACGTGCTCCTCTTAGGTGGCCAAATATCCTGTTCTACTCTATATCAGTCGATATCATTTTCTCCAAAGGCTTTTTGTCGATTGGATATTGAATAAGTATTTGAATTTCAGCCTTACAAATAGAATCCACCTACATGAGAATGTAGTCAGGCAATTTCCATTAC
>JAQGAI010001349.1:0-15020 GCA_034696905.1 Lepidocyrtus violaceus | reverse complement strand
TTTTATGATAACAATCTTCTTTTTTTGCTGTCAATGTTTTTATTGTTGGTTTACTTTCTCCGCTGAATTCGCTTTTCATATGTCGCGACATTTTTTTAAAATTATTTTTCATCCTCTCCGCCCATGTCACAGTATTTCCTTTTTTAAGTAGAATAATAATAATAATAATAATAATAATAATTTATGTTGAATAATTTATGTAGATTCCTGTCTAATGTCTAAAGTATATATCGCTTAAAACTCAAGTATTGCTTCACATATATACATATTATTCAAATATTATTTTAACTGCAAGTCTTCTTAGAAGATATTTATCTAATGATGTTAGTTTTTCGTAATAATAAATAAGTACTCGCATTGCACTTTAAAAGTTGAAGGTATGCCTTCGGTAATAAATAATAGTTTCTAGAGTCATCGTACACTTTCCCAGGTTTGAACGGCTTTTTTAAAGATTGGATCTCCTCACGATTAATTTTCCATTTTTACATTCATTTATTACAATTTTTAGCAATACAGTTATGATTGGATTGGATTAGTGTAGGAAGGAGTGCATTATATAACGCATTGGTGAGTTTGAAACTTATGCTAACTATCTGAAAAGATTTAAGTATTCTTCTTCTTAAACGAAGATGAGTTTATGATTCGCGCAAATACGCCCATCGAAAACACTTGACATTTTTATCCTAGCTTATTCAAACTAACTGTTTAGGTTTGAGGAAACTGTTTAACTTAATCTATACCTAGTGTGTGGCCGCAGACATCACTGACCTTACCAAAGAAATTTATCAGTCCAACCCTGAAAAAACGTTTCTCTGAAAATCCTTACCCATGAAACAGCACAACTTCCTGTGGACTATTCTAAAGTACACTACGTAGTGGTGTATTATATTTACTATATTTACTAACTTGAATTGAGTAGGAGCATAGTTATCATTAAATGAACTATATTTACACAACTCTTAATTGCATTGCGAACGAGGGATACGTTACTTCTAAATCTATGAAGCAGAAAAGGGATATTTCGATTGGAATACGAGTTAAGTTTATTTGGCAGCTCTTGTTATTTATCTAAATATGACTAGACAAGGGTGAGGACAATGATCCAAAAAAAGCCAGTCGAATCGAAGACTAATGGTAAGTAAAAACTATACATGGCTAGTTAGGTGTATGTATTAAGATTATCAAAATTCTTTTTCAGTAAATTAATATAAAATTACTTCAAAGTAACGCGGTTAGTTAAAAAGAGAGAGAGAGAGAGATTAACATCCTGCCTGAGAAAGTTCTGTTGCACTTCACTCCAAAATCCTAAGTTCTCTCGTGATTCGTAAAAATGATCTCCTTTTTATATAAATAGGTTGTAAGAAGAGGCACTAGTCACAAAAAAGTGAACAAACCTATGCCTAATTTTAATTCAATTTAGAGCATGCTCATCATTAAACCGTAAAGAGTAGAAGGTTACCTTAAAGTCAGTACTGCAATGATGAAGTTATGTAATCAGTCAAAACGTACCGAGAAAACGATTCAGATACATACATAAATAGAGTTATGAGAGTTATCAGTGTAGACATACAAATACGTAGGATACAACAATAATTTATACCGCATTGTTCAATAAATATAGTACTTTCAAATAAACAATGATTTTTTTTACAAACTAACAAAATTTACAAATAAGTTAACAGTAGTAGTGCGGTCGTATTCTTACGTAACAATACAAATTTTACTCGTTTACAAATTGCTGACTAGATGCGTTGCGTAATTAGTTTAGAACTGTATAGCATATATAGCACTGACTGTTTCGGGACCTTTAAATTGGTGACTAGATCACTTTCTTTTCTCATTTGTAATCAATATGTAAATACAAAAAAAAAGTTAGGTGTTTTGTGACTTTTAAAGTGGCAAAGTATACTTTTAACGTTGACTAGAGTTCATTACTATTTTTAGGATTAAACTCAAACGATTCAAACATTTGAGAAAAAGATGATCAAACAGTACTTTAATTTGTACTAGTGAGCTTACTGCAAAATGCATGTGATATATAGAGTCATCTTTAAGAAACTTAAGAAAGAATTACCAGCATCGTTTTCTTCGTAACTTTGTTAAAAGTGAGCTTAAATCAAACCTCACATGAGAATTCGCGTCAAGAGGAGAAAGTTAGTTCAGAAATATAATAGGTAGCTCTCAATCGGCTAGAATCCGTAGAGTAGTGCTATTTGTGCAAAATGATTTTTGGAGTAAAACGACTAAAGTGGTGATTGAAAACACAGATTATAATTACATTTTTTTTTATCATTATCCTCCGATTTAAAACGAAAAGAACTTCGTCTTCAGTCCATAACTTATCTTCTTCAACATTTCATTGTAGAACACTCAATTTTTATCGCTACCTTCATTCGGGAAAATTATTTTAATAGATTGCATCTCGTCACGGGTGTCAAAATGTGAGGTCAACTTGTAATAATGACAGTCAACTTTTAAAGACATTAACTAGTGCACTAATTATCCATAAATAACTAGGTAGTTAAACACCCTACCTAGATTAGTATACAGGAGGATCGCCATTTCATTTGATTATACAACATTGCACCTTGTAATTTTTTGAAAAATGTAAACCCGATTCATTTTACAATTTCAGTTGATTTTCTAACTGCGAATACGGTTGTAATGTAATTTGTTAAAGCATATTATCGCGAGTAGTTTGTATGTGGCTATTTTTAGAAATGGAATATAACAATATCTCAAGTCGCCCCCAAAACGTTGTCATTTAAGGGCTTTAAACATATAGCAATCTGTAACATTGTTTTAATTGGGTTGTTGACTTTACTTGAGGTAATTCTAATTTTTAGAAAACTTTTGATTTTGGTCGCATTTATAAATTGCATCGATGGCGTATATTTTGGATGGGGATGATGGGGAATAGAACTCATCTGTAGCAAGTTATCTCTCATAAAATTCGCTTTTTCACGGACGTTACTTGTTAACCTCTTATCTCCTCGGTATATTGGTATTTAATATCCATTTTAACTTATCTTGCGAATATTTTAATATCCGAAGGTGCTGCTGTTTGAAAAAAGAGATGAAGTAAAGTAAACAAAACAACTTGCGGCAATTTGATTTTGATGCGTGTGATCGATCATCAGTTAAGTAAACTCCTATACTTTAGATAAATATTCATATTAGGTAGGTTTATATCGCTCCTGCGGTTTTATACATAACTTTTGGTATTTTTCATATGCGATCTACGTATCGAATATTAAAACATTCCCCATAATACAGTTCCATTACGCGTGCGACTTCCTAAAAAATTGCTTTGCCGTTTTATATATGTTCCAAACAACTTAAGTGTAAATATTTAGATTTTTGTTCCTAGTACTAGTCTCTTCTTAATATTCCTTCCGGACTTATGTAACGACGGATTCTGGAAAAGATAAGAAGAAAAAATGACATTATAACCACCTGTCAAACAAATTATTTCGATCCTGAGTTAAAATAATACTATTTATTTACCTAGAGGGTAGTTCCGGTACGGCAGGTTCCCCAGGTGGAGGTCTCGGTATTATAGGAAGTGCATCATCACTTTCCGAACTTGAGTCATCATCTCCCGGTCGGTCTCCTAGCAAATGGCTAGGGACACCCCGTTCCTCCCTATAAAAAATTAATTAATTTTAAATATTGATAAATCTGTTATCAAGCTTGGTTTCAAGTGTGGGTAAGTATTTTTGTGTTTTCTTACGAATCTGCGTGACCGCTGGAGGGGCGCATAAGAGGAGTACAATTCGGACCCGTTTCCACTATCTCAAAGTTCCCAGCGTTGTGCCGTCTTCTCCTCTGGAATCGGAGGCCAAGTTGACTTAAATCCGTAACATATTTTTCAGCCCCTGCCCTTCTCCTCCTCAGGCCGGGGGTGCAGCCTCCAAGAGCCAAGCCAGTGTTAGTAGGGGTCAGCGCCATATTCGGGGTGGAGTCCGGGGACATTGGTTCAGGATACATCATCATTGCTCCCGCTGCCAGTGGTGAGGTTATGTGTTGAGAGGCACCAATTTTTGCGGCAAAGCCATCACCTTGAGTGGTTATTGTCATGTTCCCACTAACCACGTTCCCTTTCATTTGTTGGTGATGAAGTAGTTGAGCATCAACCAGAGGGTGGGAGCCTGAAGAGTCTGCGTCCAGCGCGCTCCTCTCTTGAGGAAGAGCTGCGGTTGCGTCATAATAGACAGAGTTGTCCTCGGGATTGTTCCCGGTCAACTGGACCCTGTCTGATTCACCAGCCTTGTTCCTGTGTTCAATAGTTTTCAAAAAAATGGATTAGTCTTCCTTGCATAAAAAATATCACATTTTATATTCCCCAATCACATTCCAAAAATAAAAAAGTTTCCAAAACCATACAAAACGAAAGCAGACAGGTGCAGTTGTGTGTGAGTGTGAAAATGCTGAGCATGCTAATATAAAATGATAACAAATTAAAACAATAATTACTTTTCCTATTTAATCGATTAGTTGGGGGAGGAGGAGGGGAGATGCCAACAATGAAATTGAAAAAGAATGGATGCACATTTTTTATCAGTCATGTTATTATTTATAACTGACAACATCATTAGCCTTCCCCCATAATCGGAACAAAAATGTTAATAATAAAACCAACACAGAGAACTTAATCACAAACATAAAAGTTATCCAGGAGCAAAAATCATCGGTAGCCAAAAACGAAAGGCGAAACTCAATCAAGCAAATCGGAATGATTCTTTCATGCTTTCACTCCACAAGATTCTTCAACAAAGGAGAGAGAAAGTTGCGTAACGCAACATACATTGCATGATCTGGTGGTAGCTGTCCTTTCGCTGAGTGATAATCATCCGCCATTGATTGTCCTTTGGATGACTGCGGCCACTCTGTAGTATTTGACGCTATAATGTCTGGCGTTTCTCCGTCCCCGTTTTGATCCGGAAGATCTTTTCTTGCAGCCAGTTTGTTGTCGATTCGGAGAGCTTTCTCCCCGATGGAGCTGTCGGACTTATTTTTCAGAATGCTCTTCAGAGCTTTGGGCTGCTGTTGAGGGTTATTGACGGGGAGGTATTGAGGAGATTGCTTCTCTTCAGACTGTTGTTGCTGGATGTCAGGCAGATTCTGATAATCGTTTTCCTGGAAATAGAGAATGAAACAGGGTTATATAGCAATTCCCACAACAGGGATGGATAATTTGATATGTGGGATATCCTTGATATTAACCTGGTTGGCTATTGCAGATTCAGCTTGCTGTAAACCTGCCCGATTGGAGACAATATCCGTCCCTGGAGGCACATTATTAATAACGTCGGGCTTCTTCTCTTCATGGGTTGCGTTCTGAGGCTGAGCTGCGCTCACAACGCGAATCTCCAGTCGACCAGCGACCATTTCTGGATTGTTTTCAGGATCGGATTCCGTTGAGGCGATGCGATTCAAGTCCTGCAAGATAACGGTCTCATATGAAAGTGGGCTTCATCATTTACTAAAGTGCTAACAGTTGGAAACGCTTCATCTGTATAAAACACAAGCTTACTGGCATACTCCTGTACATATTACGGCTAGGATCTTCAGCACCAACGTTCAATTTGTTGTTGTCTTTGTTATCACAAGTCCTTGTTTTGGCAGCAACGTTCCTACTCACATCCACGTCGTAGGTGAACTCGTCAAACGACGCTTTCTGAACTACTGGAGGCTCCAAGCCAGGCCTAATCATTTTCAGAGGGGATCCAACAGACAAAGCTCATGATAATGATGGAATTCATTCTTTCATCATCCGTTATAATTCCGACTTATGTAATCTTATCCTGCAACAATGTTCCATTCCACGGAAAGTTCCTATGTTCTTTGAGGGAAAGGGAGGTGGGAGCAGTGGATAAATAAGATTGCCTATGCAAGGGTCGGAGGATAGATGAGAATCGTCACAGTAGTTCAGACAAAGAGGTGGAAAAACTACCACCTACTCATAGAGAAGTGAAGGTGTAGCTACTTGTATGTAATGTGACACGGAGTGATTACAAGCATGAAGGAAATTAAACAGGACGGAAAGTTTCCTATGGTCCTTATCAACGCTTATTACAGTGTCTACCTACTGATAAGTACGTCTACACAAACATAAATGCTACCTGTTTTAAAGTTGCCATCATTTGTAACAACTACGATAAAACGTGGTGTAAGCTGACTCTATGCAGCTTTGGGTGCTCTTAAACTTGTATACATGTAAATTACCGTTTAGATCTAGAACAGGTTATAATTGCTTTGCTAGTTGATAAACGTTCAATTAAGTCCTTAACAGAACCACTTACCGAATATGATCGGATATGGTAGGATTGCTGAGAACTTTGGGAAGATTCTGTTCAATCATTGACTGCCCCGCACCACTCTCAAGATTCAGGTAATTGAGGGAGGACATTTTGTTGGCCAACTCGGCCAGCTTCGTTTTGTAGGAGTCCCCTCCAGATGCATCCCCAGCGGCGCCGGTATCCACTGACACAGTTATTCTTGGCTCCCCAGTGGTGGATCTGTCATCTTTTTCAAGTATGTCAGGGTCATTCTGTAAAGAGGAATTTATTCATGAACATTTTTTTTATTTACAAGAATTTTCGAACATTATCTAATCTTCGTATTATCATTTTGTTTAGGTGATTCCATTTATCTTATGATAAAACACTTTTGGATGAATAGTGACGATTTTTGGAGTTCGGGTTAAACGTGTGAATAGATAAGCATAAGCAGTTTTGTAAGACATTTGTCGTGTTCCAGACATAAAAGTGCGTAACATAAAATAAACCTAAATTCTTTAAAAAAAAATAATAGTACATATAAAATTATAAAATGATAAAAAAGCGTGCGTTTTTACCGAAATCACTACGGATCGTTTTGTAATTTTTCTATTTCTCACTTTCTGGAGACCGGAACTCGTGCCAGGAAGTTCCAAAAGGTTACCAATACACTGGCCAGCTTGTTCCTTTTCACGACCCTTTTCTGCATCCCTCGAACCCTTCTCTTGTTGAGCTGGCTCTTCATCATTAGGGCCCTACGTGTATGTGCGTTTGGTGGACACAGAGAGAGAAGGAGGAAGAAACAAAGAGAAAGTTTTGGTTAGGTGCATGCTGTTGCGGTGCATGGTTAAACATTTAGAAAAAAATACATTTATCTAAACGTAAATTACTTGTGCGTTTGTGCCACAAATGAGCCGTTTTTTGCATCATTTTAGCTAATTATTTTAGCATGCATTAATAATACCATCGCCATTTTTGCAAATGCGGCTACCCCTAAATTATAGCCATATACATACCGTCAACGGTCTCGATGAATTGAGTAGATATATAACATTCTTACTTTGACTTTTCTGTTTTAATTCTAACGGTTAAGCATTTTCAAGCATAGTTAAGCGGCTGGGTTGTAACGTTCATGATCGCTTTTAATCCATGAAATGTCCGGTAACAACCCGAAGATAATTCCGAGCAAGTCAGTTGAACAAGGAAGAATATATTATTTATGTAGTATTACGTAAATATACTCCAGACTACAGGCCTCATTTTTATGACTAGACTAACAAATTCTAAATGTACATTTTAGGGAGAATATGAAACAAAATCCTAACAAATGCTGTATAGATCTTGCCAGTTCATATAATGTACAAGATGTATGTATATATGACTGTCGAGAGAAAGCCAATGTGTGTGAGTGTTTTGTTCATGTGTTTCTAATGAGATGGAAAGCCGCAATGTGCCTAATTATGAGAGCAACTAATGATATGGAACGGGAAGCTCAAACTATCTGTGTCGCAAGCTAAATGTTTAAAAGAATTCCAAGGTCAGCCTAATTTTTTTCTCTCCTCAAGGTCACCGTCTCAAAATGTACTGTATTGAAACCTGAAAGATTCTAGTCATGTCATTAGTAGGTAGGTAAACAAACTGAGAGTAATCTGGGTCGGGAAGGTATTGGAACACGTCAACAACGTCATGGATGTTGGTGTATTAATATCAGTCCTCCCTACTCAATTTCTTACTTCCTGTTTCGCACGCTACATTTGTCTTTCCCTAGCCTAGTTAAAGAAATATACTAACTACACGCTATATTTTTACAAAAAAAGTAGGCCATACTCTATAAAATGTGAATAGTCGAAGGTTATATTTCAATAATTTTAGCTTGGATTGTTCGTGGCAGATGATGACTAGTGATGATGATACTATGACCGTTTCTACAATTTAAAAATGATATGCAAACATTTTCCTTCAGGTAAGTAGATCAACAACAACGACAGCACGACGAGATGAGATCAGTGTTGAGCTCAATAAGAAGAAAAAAATCATTCAAATACTTTTTTATTATTTTTTTTTTGATCCCATAAAGGACAGCAGCAAAAAAAGAAAAGAAAATCTTGTTCTGTTTTTTTTGGGGGTTTTCTTTTGGAAGTGCGCTATAAAATAGCTTAAGTTGTTTTTCTTGTATTTAACAATAAATTGCTTTGCGTGTGTGTAAATTATTATTTTTTATAACAAGTAAATAAATTATTAATCTGGTACAACTCTAAACTTAACAGTTAAGATTTTATGTAAGTTTATATTTTTATGACGTAATTTAGTATAGTAGTTTACAGTAAAGCTACTTTATGGATAGTCATCATCATATTATCAATCAAAGTTAATAAAAATGTATTTATGTACATTATTTTTCTTTTTAACTTTTCCCTTCCTTGTCAATTAAAACTCGTCATACTTATTTCTCTTCCTGCTTAACATTAATATTTACGGTCAGTCAATCTTTGGTTTTGGCTGCTAGTGATCGAACTGCGAAATATTCTTGTTAAATATAATTTATTTTTTTATCGGTTTATTCGGAAACAGTTGCTCATTTCATTTCTCTTGTTAGCGACTAGATGAAGTCATCATCATTTTATAAATCACTCTAATAAATAATAACTTTTATATGGCTCGTGTAGCTCAAAAATCTGAACTTAATTGTCCTTACTTCACTAGTAGTATTATCATTGACTCAACTTCACTACTTTCACTACTACTGCGAATCACAAAATATCACATATATAACCCACGTGTAAACTTAAAAAACACAAAGCATATATTCGCCTTCCTATTAACTAAATCAATAAAAAATCGATCCTAAAAAATTAGCTAAACTAGATACTCATATTTTTTGTAAATCAAACTCATCTAAATCGTTATAGTTTTGTAACCTTTCTCCACAACTATTTCGCAACATTCATCAAACGAGGGGCATTGTGCGAAAATTACTTGTAATATGATTCCCTTAAACTGTTAAAAGTATACTTGATTCGATCAAGTTGATTAGCTTGTGATTTGTGATTAAGTCAAAACATTATGTACCTATAACTATCTTCAACTGTTCCCCTAATAGCCTCATTAGACTAAAAAAAATTGTCATTTATATTAGATAGAAGTCGAGTAAACCTAACCTAAAGAAGTAGTTGCGTAATTGTTATATAACCTCCGACGTATTCACATTTTATATAGATTTGCTCTAATAGATTTTTTTACAAAGAATACTTTTGTGAAGAAGTGTTCCCCATAAAAGTTAAACCGGAATATTTTTTCTCTCTATTTGTCTATAGTTATAAGTTAGTTTTCTCATTCGCATAATAGCTTTGTCTAGTGAACAGCAATTACATGTTTAAAATACCATTTTTTAACGAGTTACATTTCTCTATTTGAAAATAAATTAATTGAGTTAAAGTCATCTCCGCTACTGTAACTGTACTTACTTACTTAAGTATGCTGAGAAGGGTTAAGTTATAATAAATTGTTTTCTTTTCTATACAAATAATAATAAGAATAATAATAATTTTGCTTTAAACACTAAAACATTTCATCTTGCCTACAACACTACCGCATTTAACTGTGTGAGTTTTCACTGACCATAATTTGGTAGGTAGGCTCCTACGGTTTTTACAACAAAGCAGAGGAAATTACGACACAAAAATTAAATACAAAGTTAATAATTTGATGTAGACAACAGTCCATTCATTCAATTCAAAAGAGTATCCATTTTATGTAATGATTTTCAGTTTGTTGGATCCCGTTCCAGTGTTGACACAAGGTGTAAATAGTATTTGGTTTCAAACGTAAAGATGTCATACAATCAAACAAAAATGGAAAATTATTTTCATTGTTTGATGATTTTTGTTTGTGGAGCGAGCAGGGTTGATGAATAATACGTAACGTTGTAAGAGAAAGTAGGCGATGATTAGCGGTGGCGGCGAAATAGGCAGGCGGTCACAAAAGCGGGCGAAGGCGCAGCATCAGCAAATTGAATAAATCAGCGAGAGAGAGAGAGATTTGGTTTTTCAAAAAAGAGAAAGAGAGAAAGAAAGATAGAAATATTTCGATTTTTTGTGTGTGGTAGTAGCACGCACGCACGCGTCATGAGAGAAAGAGAGAAAGCATCAACAATACAAAAAAATAAATCATATAAAAAGAATCCATCAAAAATCATAATGATTTTACATAATCAGTTGACTTTTCTCCTTCTCCCACATCATCATATAACGATAATTTAATCTAATTGTAAATTAAATACAAATTAAAATAAGCACCAGTATCATCAATCATTCGAGAAAAAAATAAGTTAAAAAAATAATTGTAAATAAATAATTACACAGACATACCTTGATCAAAATTACATAATCAATCGATTTTTTTTACAACGAAGAGAAAGGAACCAAAAAGCTACATTTTTAAAGTACCGCCTGCTTACAGAACAGAAATTTACACAAAATAATATAATAATTATCTTAAGGATACATGCGAATTAACATAAATTGTAAATTAACGGTTTTTTACAACTGTTGGAGTTTACAATAATTCAGGTAATAATAGATAACTAAAGGAAAACTTAGATTTGGAGAGGTAAAATAACCCTCCTTTCCTTACTTGAAAAAAGCTGTTTTTAGTACGTACGATCAAAAGGATAAAACATTTTTAAAGAGAAAGAAATTGAAAATAATGTTTTTGGGTTTAGAATTAAATATGAATAAAGTCAAAGTAAGAATGATAAGATAAATCAATAATCTGGCGTATTTTGTCAGGGGTAGCACAGCGCACCGCACAAATCTAACGTTAGAAAGGATACTCTTTGAAAAATTATGTAAATGCTCGCTTAGTTTGCAAAAGAAAATTATCCCGGAAAATTACTCATAATGTGATATTTAACTACTATCCGGGATTGACTGAACGTTTAAAAAAAGGATTGTGTTTTTATGCGTTGATAAGTCTGTAGAGAAATACCTGACTCATGGAGATGATCTTATGTTCAGGGCTCTGGAGAGGCTCCGCCCCCTTCCATTCGTTATCGGTTTCCTCAGAGTCATCAAATTGTGACTTCCACTGGGAAGCCAAAGTGAGACCACCACCACCTCTGGTGATCTGCTGGAGAGCGGAAACATTCCCGTCATCAATCTCTGCGAATTGAGTGATCGAGTAGTCTCCACTTTTTCCATGGTGGTGAGCATGGGGATGGGAGAAGGGGCGGGTGCCGCGACCGGAGCGGCTGCGGCTAAGACCGTGACTTCCGTGACCATGGGACCTACGGCCGAGTTGTGGAGCTGTGGGGTTCGTTCCGGTGATTGATACTACGGGCGTGCCAGCGCCCTCTTTGTTGGGAGTTGCGGCTCCACTGTCCACCTCTTTGGGTTCTGGGTCAACAGAAGATTGGATTGAGACACCGTCACGGCCTGATAATTTCGAGTTAGGAAGCGTTAAAAATGTGGTTACGCGAGCTATGTACACATTACATAATAGATTAGTTTCAATATAATGTAGAGAGGGGGAGGGACATAATGGACAGTACCTTTTCCACAGTCGTAAGCACATGAGTCGTGAGTCTCTGTTACTTCCTTAGCACGAGGACTAACTAAGTCTGGGTTTGCAGCGTCATCCGCTTCAGTGTCATCTTGTTGGGAGGTGAGTTTCAAGCGAACGAGATTCTTGTTGGGACCACGATAGCCTGACGATGGCTTGGGCGCTACCGCCGGCTTCGTCCCGTCTGGCGTTCTTCGACCACTCAGATTTACCTACGAACACAAACAGAAAGTCAGTGACAAAGGTGCTGGCTATCTGGTGACTAGTGAGCCTTCAATTTTAGAAACGTAGTTAATTTTGTCGTCCAGGTGTTGGCTTCATACCTGCATCACATTATCCGCATCCACCTCAATCCCACTTTCCAGTCTATCCTCCTTCCCGCTCGGGTCCTTTTTATTCTCCTCCAAGTCAATCTTATTTGCTCCGAGCTGCTCCTCCTTCTTTTTCCTTTTGGGGGACTCACCTGTATTGTTATTATGACACAGTTTGTCTTTATTCGCTCCAGTCAAATCGTTTTGATTGTTGACCGTGCTGGGTACGGGGAGCGTGCCGGATTGGACACCACTTCCCCCAACGCTATCCAACATGTACTGTTCCCTTCGTCTTCTTCGCCGAGCATCAAAATCTCCTCTTCCCCCCTGTTGATAAAAATACAAAACAAATAATTTAATATTTTCTTTCTAACTAACGTAACTGCTCCTCACATCAATTGTAATTTGCGATTAAATTATTACCTCAAGATGTTTGTTATCATTAGGCTCAATATTCTCCTGGTTATTATCCAAACTGGCCATAATATTTTCGTCTGCATTTTCCGTTGTAAGAAGTCTTCTGTAAAAATTCAAATTACGATTGATTACCCCATTCGCATAACCGCTCATAATTTAACTGTTAAATCTCATCATTCTAATTACCCCGACGGTTTCGTAACGCTGGCCAATGGAGGATTGCTCGTGAGATGTGGAGACGTGGCACTCCCTTCCGAAGCAATTTTCTCCCAGTCATAAGGATCCGTTTCCTTTACACCGCGACGCTTCATGCAACGCTCGAAAACGCCGGCGAGCATCTATAAAAATTCCCCATTAAAAAAACCATTTTCTCAGAATTATTCCATATTTTTTTCCAACAGTCATGATTTTGATCATAAAGCATCCACTCACGGCATAATCCGGTTTGTCACTATACTCAAGGCTCTGGATGTGATCCAAAAACTGCTTAAAGTCTGACGGAAGGTGTTTGAGTAACAGTCGATGGTCATACTTCTCCTTTATGAGACCAACCTGCAGAAAATCAAAACAAAAAATTAGCCAATTTTAGACTACTCCAAAGGAAAGTTTCTTTTCATACAATTTTTCGAGGCGAAAAAAACGGAAAACTAGTTTTCTCTTGACTTATATCAGTCGCGAAAAACTTCCACTTCAAAACTTTCTTTTTTATCAAAAATAGATCATCAATTCGTAAAAATAAACATCAATGAAAACTACCAAACCGAAGAGATGACGTGACATAACAAGCTCGACAGGCGGAGCCTACCTCTACTCTTCCCAATGTAAACTAAGGTAAGGTTGAACTCACCCACGACAGGTAAACATAAACTGACACACTTTTTTAATTCATGAAAAAAAGGAAATCGACTGTGGTTGCGGTGTCAATGAATGATCATTGATCTGATACGAATGCATCACCAGCCACCTCCACTCCGTGGCATAACTAGGCGAAGGATTTTCTATAGTTAGCTTTGTGAATGTGAACCCCTTTCAATCCAAAAAAAGTTCCAACACATCATCTAAAGTTTCTGCCCTGCTCAAACTTTATTATGCAGATTATTAAATAATCAATCATGGAAAACATCAAGAGTCTCAACTAGCCTGCCATTTTCATGGCTGACTAATATCCTCCGTCAAATATACATACCGAGGATGGTTTGAAGGGCTACGTTTGACTTGACATACTTTCCACGACCCTTCCATGCATGCTTACATGTCGACAGACATGCGTTTATCAACATTATCATTTTCCTCATCAAATTACCGTTATCCCCATAATAATCTTTTTCTATTGAATTGGAACATTCATCAGTCATCATTACTCATCCATTTTATATAACATCATCATTATCATGATCTACAGCTCCTCCACAATTCGCTTATACTATATTCCTGAAGAAATTGTTCAAACAGATCTACTCCAATAAGCGCCAGAAAATGACGGGCCTCAATGACATTTATGACACAACAACCTGGTTTTCAAAACTGGCAAAAGATTTACTCCGCAAATCCGTTCATGCATACGTAGAAAATTTTTATGAGCCCAGTGGAAACTCTCTTTAGTGCAAATAATTTGGCGGATTTGAACCATTTTCTAAAATAAGTTATGTAATGATTATTACATAAATGCAATGGGGTAGAGAATGAGGATGGAAATCGGAGTGGAAAATAGTTTTAAAAAAATACTCGAGAACAAAGTAACGAGTACGTTTTGTTCGTGTCATATTCCCAAAAGTTCCAATTTTCTCGTCAATGTTGCCTTTTCACCACTTCAGGTGTAGAGTCAATGCAGCAGTCAGTGTCGGTCGGTACTGCAGTGATGCTGCTGCAGCTGACGGTGATGAGGTGAAAAAAGGAAGCAAAAAAATCTTCTCCCGTCACAAATAAAGGGTGTGAAATGATGGATGAAAAATGGGACGAGAAAACAACGTTGACCTCTATCTTGCCACCTACTTCGAAAGCTGTTAATTTCATGGGGAAGTGGAGGCTATTGATGATGATGGAACTGACTTACTTTTATTTTCGGATCCTGGCATGCATGCATATTCTCAAGCTCAACTAGAACTGATCTGATCGAAAACTGGATGGATGGACGGTAACAAAAAGAGTAGGCAAAAAACTAATCATTTTCAGGAAGGATGCAATATGATGGGCTGTGATGCATTACGTTAAAAAAACTGGATCCCATCACTCGACACCCTCACCAATCACCATAAAATTATTGAATGGAAGGATGCGGAGGGAAAGCCGCTACATTATTGATAGCTATAACCTTCTCCCCCTGACATGGATGTGCTGTAAAAAAACATCACATTATTTATGCGGATGTGACCTTCCCCTAGTATGAAAATAGAAAGTACATAGCAGAAAAGTTAAATATGTTTCAACTTACGAGGAATCGAAGGACCCTGTT
>JAQGAI010001348.1:0-15021 GCA_034696905.1 Lepidocyrtus violaceus | reverse complement strand
ACAGTTTAAACCGATTAAAATTCAACACTTATATGCTATGTGTCTAGCAGATAACATAACATAGTTCATATCTCATTTCATATTCATAGTGGGAAAATGAAGTGGAGTAGATATATGTTTCACTACTTGTTCTAATCAAATGATGATTTTTAGAAGAGAGTTTCACGATGTCCCATATTATGTTTAACATTTTAATTTAATAAGTAAAATTTTTTTTCAACTGAATGTGTGAGTTGGTGACAGTTTTGCATCTTGGTTGATTGTCGAAACGCATGTCTATGCAGCTAGGATTAAATAGTTTTTAAATAAATAAGAAATCAATAATCATCACAACATTTAACTGTTAGCACTTTATTACTAAACTCCCACCAGCTAACTTACATACCTATTACATGTGCGTCCTTTTTACTCTAACTTTAATAAACTATATCTTTTTATCCTTCCTTCCTTCCATGAACTGCAATGCACAGAAGTACAAAAAATGCACTCCCTCGGAATAACAAAAACACGATGCCACTTCTTTAACCCATCCATTCAAGTCACGCACGATCACGAGAAATCCAATACAAACAGCAGCATTTGGACAGGAGCCGGCTGATCAACTAAAAGTGTCTGCAGAAGGATCACTCACCATTCACCAACCAGTTTTCACAATGTTGAGCACAACAATTAGTTCCAGTTTGTGTAACCAGTTAATTTTCAGGACTTATCCTGGAATATTTTTAAAATCAAGATGGGATTACACAACTAGGAGGACCTTTGCGAAGCCAGCACTGTCAGGTACTTATTTTTTATGGCTTGTAAAAGAACATTAAAAATTATTACCATTACAAATTATTTGGATTAGTTAGAACAGTTAAGCAAGTGAAGGCCAACTAGGTCAAGTATCGATAATAGTCAAACTGCAATAAATCTACAGTGTTTTTGAATCTAATTTTATAATTCATTAATGTTACAGGGATTGGGGGGCTCGGCAAAAAGAAACTAGGAAAAGCGGGACCTGTGGTGGAGAAGAGGGTACTTCCGGTGGAAACCGATCCCGTAAAGTTGGTCACCTATTGCTGTGGATTAAATATTTTGAAGGAGGGCGGAGAAGAAGTGAAACTGAAGGATGACAGCGAGTACCCCGATTGGCTGTGGACATTGAACACAGGTTAGACATTGTCATTGGGAAAGGAAATGCATTTTAATATAACATATAATCTTCCCTTCCACCTTTTGAATGAACCTTATCATTATCTTATATTTGAAATTAAAGTAACCAACTTGCTATATTGCATAATTGTTTTTAATAAATGTGGGGATTGTTGTTTCAATTACCACAGGACCACCAATTCCATTAGACCAACTAGATCCAGATACTGATGAATATTGGGATAGAGCTGTCAGAATTTCGAGGAAGCGGTGGACATCCATGCTAAGTTTGAAGAAGTTTTAGATTTGTAGTGGTTTAAATTATCAGATTTTATACGATCAGCGGTTCGGTCACGCTGCTGCAATATAATTGACATAATAATTCAATTCACGAAAATAAAATACGTGTCTGTATACTAGATTTAAGATTAGTGAGCAATAAACATAGCTCTTAAGTGTTCAAATAATTCAGAATAAATACTATTAGCTTCAGCTTGGGTATACCGATAAGGTTTGATGATACTTCTTTTTATACTTGTACTTCAGTATTTATTTTGCTTCACTCATAAAAATTAGTTGTAATTGTTGGTATTTGCTAGGTAAGGTAAAACATTAGGCAACCAATATTCCCGGCCAATGGTTAACCTTCCGGGTCATCTACAACCACAGACTGTCTTCCTGGAATAGGTCCTAACACAGGGTCCATGTAAGCCTGGTCGCCAATGTCTGTCATACTTACAGTTACTAGTTCATTTAGAATGGGTGACACGAAAAGTTGCCCAAGTCCTGGCGTCGTTGATATGAGATCGCTTAGGATTCCCTCGAAGCCAGCCCTTAGTATTATTTCTTTGGCATGAGCCCCTCCACACTCAGAAGCATTTCGTACCGTGAAACATATCGCTTTCTATTAAAAATCAGTTTTAATTTTAAAGTAGCAAAATAAATATATCTACGAAGCCTTCCATTGGATGGTTGAGTCCTTACCACTATACTGATTTCCTGGCCGTAGGTGCTCATGAGCTTATTTAGTAGGGGTAAACCCTTCTTCGCAATGAATTGGGCAACTTGACAAGGATTTTCCAAGGTCATGTAGGCACAGCACCAAATGACTTCCTCCACGAAGTCTGATTCATCCTAAGAGGGGGTAGGGGTAGGTATCTTTAGGGCAGTAAGAAGTAATTATCGAAATTCTGACTATATAATAGCTCTGTCCTCTTACTTGGTACTTCTCTAGGGCATTGGCAACATATTTCATTACAGCCATCCCGGCACTCTTTTGCCGAAGCTTTTGACTCACACATAGAAGTTTCAACAATGACATTGTATTCTTTATCAGGGTCTAGTTTTAGTGTCGATTTAAAAGAAATTATAAGTTCATATATTCTTCATCATCATTGCCATAAATTGCTTTGTATTTTCATCTCTACCTTATCCTCCATGTGCTCCCTGAAAATGCCAAGAATGCCTAGGAGTACATTTCCCGTATCCATCTGAAGACACATCTCTTCAGAAACTGCCATGCTCGTAAGAAATATCACGATAGAGTTCATGGTAGCAACGTCCTCCCTAAATTCTGAGATTGGATATTGAGGATTAAGTTTTAGAAGCTGTTCTTATAATCACCCGCTTAGTTTACTAATACTAACCCTTTAGTTGAAGGCAATCAGCCAAGCGTTGCAAAATCTTTCCTTTGCCAATTATCAGCTTTCTCTCGGCTCCTCGGTTGTATGATATACGAGGGTCGTCACAGAGCACTAGCGCTCTAGCGACTTGGCACCACTGGAATTATGAATTAATGGCAGGTTGGGGGCAAATTATTCATATTGAGTTTTAAAACTAAAAGAACAGTTTATACTTTGGGTGATTGAATATTTGCAGTTAGATATATTACATCGTAAACTAAAGGGATCGTTATTTTCCGGGGGTTATATATCGCTGACATCAGATTCTGCACTGCAATGGGATTGTAAGTAAAATAATCCCGATTTTCTTCCGACTTGATGAAGACATTCCGAAGCACTTTAAATGCCATGATATGCGTTTGGTCTGATTGGGATTTTCTATTTCAAATTGGGACAATCATAGAATTGTCCTATGTACGTGGGCATTGAGTATTTGAATATGTATATGGATTTGTTCAATCGCAATATAGACAGACGTACTCAAGAGCCTCAAAAAGGATATGCCAGCCAGCATCATCAATCATGTCTGAATTTCCGGGTGTTAAGACATATATGGCTTCCAGAACAGCGTCCAAGCAGTCTGTCGCTCCGGGTGCTGTATGGGCAAAATTGCATATTCCTTACGTGGGAAACTAGTTAGTTAATCTAGGAATTATCATAGATAAAATAAAGATTTGTCGAACTTCGAACCTCCAGCTTCGTAACAGATCAGCCATGTCCGACAAATGAGGTCATAAGCACCCAGAGGTATAACTTTCTCCCGTTCTACTGCACCTCCCTGAAGCACTCCTTGTGTGAATTGGCTCAAAAGCAGTGCAATTTCTTCAATCGACACGGACTCCGCATCGATCAAACGCTGTAAGCACATTTAGAAATGGTGTAAACTAACAGTTTCAAAAGTACGATAAGCATGAAAGATTAAAAAGCATTTTATCCGTACCATCAATTCTATAAGACAATCTTCTGGTGTTTCCGGTGCTTTTGGCTCTGCTTCTTCTTCCTCCTCTTCTTCCTCCTCCTCCTCCTCCTCGGGAGAATCTGGAGGCCTGGGTGCTGGCTCGTGATCACTGGGTTGCTCACTGACTTCCAACAGTCGTTCTAGGTCGTCGTTGTTACCATCTTCGAGAGGTGGCTCCGGCTCTGGCTCCGCAGTCTCGTTCTTGGCAGCATCTTCGAGCAATGGTTCAGGTTCGTCCTTGTAAGGATCCTCGTCCAGTGGCTCTTGTCCTTCTGTCGGCAGCGACATGGTTTTAGTGAGGTAGATAAAAATTCAGTTTAAAGGATTTGGAATGAATTGCTAATATATTTTCAGAGTTCAAAATTCGGCAAATTGGTTGGTACAAAAAATAAGCAAAACTTGGGGAAGACGTTTGTAGCAATGTTGGAAGCTTATTCCAATTCTCCATTCGATTTGTCTAATTACCTAACCACCTATGTAGTCAGCGTTTTTTGCAGGAAAAATCCTATAAAATGTTGCCATGTACCTTCGGGAGAAAAAACAGATATTCCAACCTTCACGGTGTCGATCATCGTGGGAGGTTCCAAACCGTCAATCTTTATAAAAGTAGGACACGTCATATTTCAATGTGCCCATCTCCATTCAAGCGGTTTCAAGCTAGGATCAAGCAAAATCAAAAGCATACTCGTAGGTAGATATAATCCACTTTGTTAATAGTATTACGTTTTCTTAGACCAGTAGCGCAGCGGTACCATCAAACCCCCTGGAACAAGTTTATTTCTGACAGAGGATCTGTGTATCTGATGTGGATAATGATTGATTATTTCATTCCCCATGTTTCTCCTCCCTTCACCTACTTTCTCCTGGGCGTCACGCAAGCAAACAAAATTAAATGAAATGTTAACCTTTTCAGATTTTCTTCATATCACACTTCCTCCACTATCATATCATAAATCATTCACCTCTGCAAAGCTCACACACTTTATGGGTACCGTCGCATGCAACGCACCTGAGACATCACATCACCCACCACCAATCATGTAGTAAGTTACTACAACATAACACAATAATGCCAACCAACCCTTGTATCAACTCACAAGACAAACTTTGCTTTCGCCTTCAACTTAAAACTTGTATGAAAAAGAAAAGGTGTAAAAATAAATGATTCGCTCATGCTTCCACTAACTTTCTCCATGCCATAGGAGCATCGTGACGAAAAGAGAAACATACATAAAATATAGCATCATTACCCATCGTAGTAATAGACTTTTCTCCTTTGATTTCCCAGTGATTATGATTGTCTATAGCTGCATAATACCCCAGGAAAAATTGACCCAACAAATGCTTACATGGGAAAGAAGGACTGTGCTGTGAAAGCATCATCATCATCAAAAGACAAAGGTTTATTGACTACACAAACTCAACACAACGGCAAAGATGAGACAAATAAAAATACCAATATCCGACTATCGGTTTAATGCGGTGGTGCTTTCTCCACTGCTTTAGTTTAGCTCTGACTGTGAACAAGAAATGTAGTTTTGCTTATCTCGTTCCGTCTGAGTTTTTTGTGGACAGTTCAATATTGACTTTCACTCCTTGCCTTTCTTTCATACTTTTCGTTAGTGATTTTTTTTAATCAATGTTGCCCAAAGTGAGCAGGGAGGAGCTCCTGATCGATGTTGCCGAAACTGATAGCGGAATCCCTCCCAATCTAATTGACTTTAAACTTAGAATGATGTCCGCTGTGGGAGCAAAGGGTCAGGGTAGAAGGGCTTTCGCCACCAAATCGGCCCATCTGACAACGGTCCCGTTGGACGTATCCTCCATGTCATCGAGGGAGCAGCAAAAGTACAATAATTTGAAGCCCTACTTTCCCTACTCGGGGAAGACGTCTTCCCCAGCCAGACAGAGCCGAGCTCAAAAGCAACAGCAATCACCCTTATGGAAATGGAGAGCAGAATCATCAAATGGCTATAAATCAGAATATTCCTATAATCGTGTTCGTGCTCATTCGCATTCGGTGAGGAGTGCGAAAACCGAGTCTGAGATGAAGTCCATGCCGTACCTTGTACCCAGAACTGCTACCAGCTCAAAGCCAAGCAATAACGTATCCCTTTCACCAGATAGATCCGTAGAACCTGTTAGGACCAGGCATGAGAAAATAATTAAATCAAAACCCCTGTCTGCAGCCCTTACCTCGTCGACACAACAGAATGTAGAAACGCCCAAAACACAATTAGGAGAAATGGTTATGACTGGGTCGCGAAATGCTCCGGGAATAGTAAATACATCGGTATCCTTGAGTACTTCCAAGATACAAGCCACCAGGGAAAGGGTTCACATTTGTCGGACGGACGAAGAAAAGGAAAAAAATCCGGAGTCTATTCGCCTAGATAAAAGCGGGATCCGCGTCTTTCCAGACATAGGTGGTGGAGAAAGTGTTTCATTGAAATTGTTATCACTGCAACATAATTTATTAACCAGGTTAGAAAATGTGCCCTTGTTGAGTCAACTGGTCGTGTTGGATTTGTATGACAATCGAGTGGAGAGAATTACTGGGCTTCAAGGGCTACCGTCACTTCGTGTATTACTTTTAGGAAAAAATAGGTAAGAATTCGTTACAGAATTTACTTTCTCCAGAGAAAGTGTTGTCTTCGTCCAGTTTTTTTCATTTGTTTTTGCTTTCAGAATAAAGAGAATCGAAGGCCTAGAAAGTCTGAAACGACTGGAGATCCTAGATTTACATGGGAATCAGCTTCGATACGTTGACAATCTCGGACCACTTACGTCCCTCCGTGTTCTAAATCTGGCGGGGAATGTCCTGAGGAACATTAGGAATCTGGGACCTTATGGGATGTCCTCGTTGACTGAGCTTAACCTTAAACGTAATCGCATTAAGAACCTGGAAGGCCTTCAGAAGGCACCTCACCTCAAGCGCTTGTTATTAGCAAACAACGATCTACAAACCATTGCCAGCTTGGCTCCCCTTAGGAAGCTCCAGTATCTTCGGGAGCTGGTTATGGAACCCAACCCGATGATCACTGCAACCGATGTCGGGAAAGATTACAAAAACCAAATTATAACTTTGTTCCCAAATCTTAGCTCCCTGGATAGGAATCCCGTATCGGAGGAAATGAAAACTGAAGCCAGGATTTGGCATAGAAAGAAATTAGCAGAAGAGGAGGCTCGAAAACAAGAGGAGGCTAGACTTCGAGAGGAAATGTCTGCCAAGGTTGGGCCACCAGGCTCACGGGAGCAGGTCATTTATCAAGCTAGGCGTCGCTGGGAATCTCTGAAAAAATATGTCAAAAAGACTGAGGATAACGATCCTCCCGCAACGGGGAAATGCAATCAAAAGAAACTCAAAAGCATGAAGTCAATCGTCGCAGCTGCAACTGACAAATCACTTCCTTCCAATGTATTATATCCACCTGCTACATTGGATCTCGAACACTTTCCTGATGGACGTACGGAATTCGAGCAAACAGAATCACTGATGGGTTGCGTTTCGGTCGGCAATGATGATGTCGATGAGTTAAGTAGCAGTAGTCTAGCTCGACTAGAAGTAGACGGAGAAGCTGACAATGCTGCAACCCCTGCACTATCCTCATCATCCCCCGAACCTGAACAAGAGCCTGTTCAATCTCACGACGCCCCAACGCAATATATACCAAAATCGGTAGAAAGCCAGAATATCCCAAGGAGTGTGAACATTTCTGACAATCTCGGAATAAGTACTCAACCGGAAGAATACTTTCCAAGCATGAATTCAAACGCAGATTTCCTCGAAGAAAGCATTCATAACCTCCCGACACCGGAAAACATTTCCGGCGAACAAGATGGTATTTCCCAATCACTGCAGGTGCAAGACAACTTTATATTTAAAATGGAATCTGCAGATGTGACAGAAAAGCAGATGTACTGTAACAGTGCAAGAAGCCCTTTTGATTCTCTTCCATCTCCAGGCAGCGCTGACAGGGAGAAGTCTGCAAAAGTTGCTGTTGTAAGACCTTTAGTTAGAGAAATGGGTTGCAATGAAGAACTTGCACTAACAGTGACAAATAATACTAGAACACAACCATACACTGCGGAGCAAACAGCCATTCCTGCAACTCGAATTGAAAATAGTGAACTTTCACTCTACTCCGAATCCGATTATTCCTCCCACATCAAGCAATTACTTCCGGAAATTAATCTACATGAATCAAATTGCGAAGAAGAATATTTAGTTAAAGAATGCCTACCAAAGGAAAGCAAAAATGCTGAAATGTGCAACAGTCCTGATATGGGCCATGCTTTGAAAGCAAATACACCTGACAATGCTGTTTCGAAGCCAGGAGAAAATAAGGAAAGTGCAAGCAGTCCCACCACCGCCGCATCCATCGAAAGTCCCAACCAACCACAAGACAATCGGCGATCGAAATTGTTGAAACATTTGCGTAGCATAAGCTTAGATTCATATCCCCATCAGTTTTTTCAACCAGGGAAGGAGAAAGCAGACGACGAGAGCACTATCCAGTTAAGCGATGAGAATGGCGAGGAAGATGATGATGACAATGACAATGAGGTCCAGGATTATGACTGCGACGATGCCTATAGTATAGCAGATTCATCTACCACAACTGGTACTTCGGGAGGGACGCCTGGACGAAATACTTCGACGATTACCAATCGTCTTATAAGAGGTGGGGGCGTTTCCTTCCGAAAGCAAACTTTCCCTCGAACAAAGTCGCAGCGAATCAAAGTAAGAAAGAAGAAATCCTTCATGATTTCATCAATAAGATACTCGCTTTTGTTTTATGAAATTTTTCAATTTGTCTTATCATTACAGATCAGGGATCGAGCTGCAAAAATCCAACAAAGTTCAGTAGACACTTTGAGACCCTACTCAATGCTTGGGAAGCGTATGAATTCCGTAACCGGGGCAAAGGGAACTGATGCTGGCGCACCTCCACCCAGATCGGGTCCAGGTGGAAGGGTATTGCGAAGATGCGATTCTGCCATAAGTTTATCGACAGTTTCCAGTCTCGGTTCTGTTGTTGTAAATAGTGCAACATTTTCCGGAAACACTAATTCCATTAAGGCAATCACCGTTGGTGGAGGAGGCTCCACCGGTACTGTGAATGAGATGATAGAACCGCGAGATGGGAATACACCACTTAGGAAGCAGGGGGTGGACTTTTTGGTAGAAATTGAAGGGAAAGTATTAAATGTTTTTGGTCAAGGTGGATTGAGACATGCCCTCACGGTAAGTCTGACTTTACGTTTTATGTATCCATAATTGCCTGTGTAATATTCATCGTTTGGCGTTTTCTGTAGGCTTTCACTTCCAATCTGACCTGCCATGTTTGCACTGCCAAATTCCACTATATTTCGTATGATAGTATTATTCCATTGTTTGGAAAACTTCGACAGGTTTTTCCTTCGTTGGAACACTTTTACTTCCGGTATTGGAACTTCTCTAAAATAAAAACCAACTTTCCAATGACAATTTAGATCTATCTATTCATGTATGTAACTGTAATTGCCTGTTTTTGCAGAGCAAATAATATTTCCACATTAGCCCAGCTCGACGCATTGTCAGATTTGCAAGGCTTGACCTCCCTTTCCATCGCGAAAGAAGGAAATCCCATTTTATCTAACCAAGCCTGGACTCATTATGCAAGCTATAGACTATCTCACTGGGGACTTCAAGTCATTAACGGGAAAGAGGTTAAATTTCATGCAATTTTATCCAAACTACAAATTAGTCTTTGCATGCAAACAGTTCATCACGTAATGATATGTTGTATCTCGATCAGGTATGCTCGGAATATCGAGGTGCACTGACCCCTGCAGCTCAAGCTAAGGGTTTCGAATCCCTGGGTTTCTTAGCGTTATCCTGTCTTCCGCAAACGGCATTGACTCCGCTAGCGAAGCGACTCCACATGCTTCATTGTTTCTGCTGCTGCTCTCCATCTACCTCTTCAGATGAATCAAGTATGAAAATATGACGTAAAGTAATACTAACCCATTACAATACCATTTGCCTAACCATGATTTAATTATATAAAACATGACAAAACTTCTGGGAACAGGTAAACCTCAAAGGCTTCTAGCTGTCAGCTCAACTCACAATACACATCAGGGGCGAGCCCACAGCCCATCCCAACAAACTGAGCATGGTTCTGCAGGGAACTTCTGCACTGCTTGGGATGATGATCCCGTGCTATTAGATGTGATTGGAAAGGAAGCTCTGGTTTATTGCCCGCCGCCGCCACTTCCGGTTGAAGGGACCGACGACAACAATGGATACTTCGCCAACATTAAACACGACAGCTCGTCTAAAGAAGTTGAGCTAAAGTCTAATAATCCTACTATCAATAGCGAAATTGCATCTACATCATCCGCCCACGAAAGAAAGAGAGCGGAAACATTGGGTGATCTCATATACTCTGGTGTAGAAATAGTGGAGAAAGTAGACCGTCTTGAGAAGGTGTGGCCGACCTTGATGACGGAAGTAATACAGGAAATGCTCATGGATTTCCGATTCATGGATACGTACATGAAGAAAGAGCTGAAGAAAGCTCAGGATATCACACTGATCAATCAGCACCACCATGGAAGTCACAATCAACAGTATCCGCATGGCCGAAAGCGGCATTAAAATATTGAATGATTCCATTAAAATAAATCATGTATTTATAATTATATATTTTACTCTGAACTGCCAATATTGAGTTAAAATATGAAAAAAAATGTTAGTCCTTTAAAGGACTGGGGAGAAGTTAAAAAATTCCGTACAAAATCTTTGTATCATTTCAATCAGCTATAAATTAGATATGTACGAGAGGTACTATTAGTACTGGTAGTGATGATGATGACAAGGTAGCTCAGAAATACTAACAATGAACAAGGTCATAATATGTCATGCAAGGACAGACTGCACGTGGCAATCACAATATTATACAACACAATCTAATTAAGTAGCCATCATTATAACTATAACACACATGAATATTGCAAATAACTTCTGTCAGACATAAATAAATAAATAAATGGATCGCGTGAACGTACACATTAAAAAAATCTTTTGACGCACGACCAAAGTTATGGAATGCAAAATGAAAATAAGTCAAACGACAAGTCATAATATAATGTTTCTCAAAAATGAATTCATTTAAGATCCATTGTGATTCAATAATAAAAATGTTCTAAATGGAATTACACACGAAATTGAAATTGCCAACTGAATTATAATTGATTAATGGTTTGGTGGAGGCCTATATGTCTACTTAAAAATAAACAATTAATACATGCGCTTGTATTTGTATTTATAACATACTACGATAAACATACTTAAATAATTGAAATAAAGGCATTTTTCAGGTTCCGACTAGTGTGCTAAAAATGATACTATTACTTAATCGATAGTTAGACAGAATATGATTAATGGTGTAGTAATGCGGACTCCATTAGTGATTAGATCTAAGCTGGAACGAGAACGAGACGAAAGTCATCAATCAACCTTCTTGGAATGAACTGAAGCCGCCCCGTTTTCCGTTTTAGATTTAGCCTTTCCATCAAGCTTTGCAGGGCTACTACTGGCACCTTCATCTCCATCTGAACCTGCTGGGTGGTCTAGCTTTTCATTTTCCGGATTATCCTCCACCTTTCCCCAGGGGTTCCAAAAGCGCATGAAAATCGGCTGGAGGAACTTGTGCCAGATGAATAGAAACGCTGGTATCACGATGCACGGTAAACAAACCATTTTGAAGTCTGTTTATTGGTAATAGCACCTCTCAGCCAGTTTTATATCCTTGACAGATGTTGGAGGTCAGCAAAATCTCATGAAGGATCCGGATGATTGATTTGATTACGTGTCAACAGTCAAATGTCCAATCCAACTAAAACATTAAGATAGACAATAATGATAAATCGAAAATTAATTACATCTGGATTATTATTCAGTTCTATATAAAGTAACATAATCTATATTACGTTTTTTAAACATAAATAAATTTTAAATATTACCTCTGAAACTGTCAATTTTTTAGGAGCAGGATGTGATAACCTCAAATAACTTTTTCCTCACAAAAAAGTTTATTTCGCTGATTTATTATTGCTCCCTGACTCCTGATTATTTTTCAGTGCCAATTGAGTTGAGCTGAATCTCTTCCAATCTACTTAAATATTTTAATTGGTCTTTGTGTTAAATACAAAGGAATACAAAGGAACATTACTGGATTTGTTTCGCCCAAAAAGATAGTTGTAATTGGAACGTAACAAGCGAAATCCACGTATATTTATCGTAGCTGGACTTGGATAAAGATGATTCAATGAAAATAAAGGATGAACTGCGCGCCAGCTGGAATTTTGGATCAGTTTGCCCCAAACCATGTGTTTTGGTTGGATTTCATCTGATGCATGCGGTTGTGGGTCATAACGTGTGTGTATAGTGTGTAGAATTTTGGAGGTGTCTTGTCCTCCACCGTTGTTGATGAAGCTGTAAAAAGGTAAACAAATACAAAATGGTAAAGTTTTAAATTGGTATTTCAATTAACAAGTCATAATTAAGTTTTCTGCTGAACCGACAACTTGTTCACGCGATTCAGCCTCGCAAGCGTCGTCGGAAGTAAAGGTGAGGTTTCCAACACATCGTCTTTTTCAGATACGATACCATACCTGATACCGGTTAATTATTAATCTGTCACTAGTTGCGGTTAATAGCCCAAGCACTAAATAAGAAATAAGCTTATGTATAATTATTGTCTAATTTTGTATGATCCAGATTTCAACTGTGCTAAATCCATCTACGGTTGGTGTTTAGGAAGGAAAGTTATCTAGACAATAGATAAAATAACGCGAATAAAAAAGTTCCAAAATGCCGTTGCCATCCGCAGGAGGAGGTCAATTCATACCTTGGAAGAAGGGCATGATCATAAGACTATTTTTACATGGCCATGCGAATAGACCTTTCTTTCACATTGGAATCACCAGTGTAAGTCAAATAGTAAAAAAACATGTCGCAAAAAATAATCTGGTGCTGTGTCACCAAACATTAATTTTAGCCTAGTGACATTTTATGATGATATTCTTATATATTGTAATTAATTTTTTGATAGAAATCGGCCAAACATGGAACACACCCGGTGGAACAATTGGGTTCGTATGACCCGATGCCCAATAAAGATAACCAGAAATTACTCGCCCTCAACGTAGAACGGACGAGGTATTGGATGGGACAGGGGGCGGTGTTCACCAGAAATACAGCTAGATTACTAGGTACATAATTGGAAAATAATCACAATCAATTCAGTATAATCTAATGTTTAAACGATAACTGATAACCTAGTTTCTTGATTTGCTTTAGCCATTTAATCGACAATCTCAAACTACTAAAATCTAAACCAAACATTTTTTTATGGAACAGGTAGAGCAGGGTTCCTGCCCATCCACCCAACAACCTACATGGATGCCTGGCGCTTCCGCTATAAAGAAGCTGCAGAAGCGGAAGCCGAAGCAAGAAAGATCGCTGAGGAAGCAGCAACAGAAGCTCCCGCAAGTAGTCAGTCGCCGTCGTCATCTTCGTAGATGCCAAGTCGAGTCTCGTAATTTTAATTAGTGATACTTATCTTTATTGTAGTAGAAAAATGTAGACCGTCGATGATCATATGCATTTAACTTGTTCCTTAAACGTAAACCTATTTGTAATTACTTTAATACATTATGCCGTATTTATTTGTTAAAGTTAAAAACATAAATTCAAATGATGCAGTTTATTTAAGAACAAATAAATCTTTTTTTTATTGACATTTGAAGGAATATTGCGTGAGCTCTTCCTGTTTTGTTTTATACTGTACTGTCCTTTCTTCTCCACCAGTTAGTTACACAAAAGTTGAAATTTCCTTTTTCGATTTTATTTTCCAATCAAATAACTTGACTTTCGCCAAGCATTCCTATAATTTTGATACACATGTGTACACACACACATGGATTGATACTGATACAATCTACATATTTTTAAAACGCTATATTTATATACAGGTAAACATTTAATAGTGCTAGCGATGGCAGAGAAATGAACTACGAGCAGCTTCATTCGCTGGTAAAGATGACTGCTTTTTAACCGTGAATATCGAAGACACTCTTCAATGCCAGCTCGGGCTTATCGTAACCCATTTCCTCGGGAGTACTGATGCCTAATTCTTCCAATGTTGGCTGGATTTCCTGGATAAAGCAAAAACAGAATTCGTTAGTTTCAGTTTGATACACACTAATTTCATTTTTATGAATTTAAAATGTCCTTCAGATAACGATTAAGAATATTGAATATTATCAATTATGAGGCAATACCTTAAGCACGTATGGATAAATGTTTTTATTAGTCTCGGCGCGCATCTGGATTGCTTCTAGAAACCTTGTTGTAAGGGCATAGTCGTTTACCCGACGACAAGCCCTGAGGGCTGCAGCAATGATTTTTGGATCAGGGACCAAATCCATACCGATCAAGTTGTTCATTCCCTGTTTTTAAAAAACCACAAATAAATATCGATTCAGTTTTTTACACAAAACCAAAATTTTTCTCTTATGTCATCAATTAAAAGGCTAAAATTGTCATACTTTGCGGATTTCCCATCCATCAATATCAGGTCTACTGAAAAACGCAACATATCTGTTGTCGAATTCTTCATCGGTCTCCTTCACCTCGTGGGACATGAACCTCTGACCAGTGACGGCAACAGCTAGAAAGTAAAACAAACGGATTTCGCAATTAGAAAACGTGATTGATTGAATAAGCCTGCACGAAAGAATCGATTAAAAACATTGTAATGCAATAGCCACCGCCACCACTAAATAACACATTTTTTTAGTTTAGTCTCAAACAATTAACTCTACCTGGTTGGGCGGTCCTATTCAGAGAAGTCCGCACTGCCGTTTGGAGCCGTTGGCTGACTAGTCGCATCATCTTGGAAAGAGCCTGGACAATAAATGATAAATTTAAAAACAGACAAAATTATTATTTCTTATATTCACTCTTAACTTGGAAGTGTAAGCAGTCAAGCACAATACACAATACTTTTCCTTCCTTCCGGAAGTCCATAATATATTTCCAAAAACTGTAAACATTCCAAACCCCAAAAGTCACATGCCCCTTTCTTACCTTTTCTTTACCAACAACAAACAAACTGAAACCTTAGGTCCTTGAAGCCCCTTTCTATGGAGGTCGGGTCAGGTGCTGGGCTGCTGTTTTTTGATAAACTGTTA
>JAQGAI010001347.1:0-15025 GCA_034696905.1 Lepidocyrtus violaceus | reverse complement strand
ATCACAGAATCTCCAGGAGGGATCAACGACAAGGATTTTGCTGCCGCTGCGGAAGAAGTTTTCCGTGCTCTATCCGGGATCGGATTTGTCTACCTAAAAAATCATGGGATTAAGGAAGAAATCGTAAGAGCTTCAAGAAAACTGACTGACGCGTTCTGAAATATGCAAAACTGTTTCATGAATAATGCATTTATTGTCGTTTTTTCGCAAAACTAGATCAAAAAGGCATTCACGACAAGTCGCAGCTTTTTCGAACTCCCGCAAGAAGTGAAGGACAAAAGTTTGAAGGACATTACAAAGAGTTTTGGGAATGGCTACAACAAGCCAGGACAAGAACTGTAAAAAGAATACTAAAAATAGCGTTGCAAAAACAAGGATCAGAGAAGAATTATCAATTTTTTTCTTGCTTTCTTTTGAAGACTCAATCCCGATTCCACTTACGAAATCAGGGAAACATACGACTTCAATGGAAATCAGCGTTACTATCCCGAAAACTGCCCGGAATTCGGTCCTTCTCTGGAAGCGCTAGAAGAAGCGTGCAAACCGTTGACGAAAAACCTGCTTAGAATTTTAGCTATCTCGTTGAAACTTGCGGATAAGGAGTATTTCGTATTCCGTTCCAAATGCTTGGATGACCGTAATGAAGAAAGCTATACAACACTGCGCTCATTATACTATCCAGCCATTCCAGACAAAATTCCTGTTGGAACGGTAAGATGTGCGGATCATACTGATTATGGAACTTTGACATTACTCTTCCAAGATCAAATTGGTGGACTGCAGGTAGAATTTATGAAAAGGATACATTTTTTACATAAAACGAAAATCATGTTCATGTTTTTTTTCTGTCGTTGGTTTTTGAATAATGTAATGTGTGCTAGGTGAAGTCCGTGAATGGGAACTGGGTGAAGGCCAATCCCATGCCTGGGACTATTTTAGTCAATACCGGAGATTTATTGGAGTTCTGGTCGGGAGGAAAATTTCCAGCAACTGTAAGAGGAAAAATGCCCACCTTCTCCTGCCATATCATTCCACGCAGTACTTTACAAAGAAGAAGAGTAATAACTTGAATAATTTATTCTTCTCACAGCACCATCAAGTATTGATACCGGAGGAAGAGGTGAAGCAGAAAACGCATCGTCAGTCCATCGTCCTTTTTGTACATCCGGATGACTATGTATCGGTGAGTCCTCTGATTGGAAAGACTTCGGAGGATGAAACAGTCTCTGCAAAGGAACATGCTAGGAGGAAACTTACCATGTCGTATCAATATTGATGTTTTATCAATACTGGTAGGACCGACGACTGCAATTCCACGATAAGTTCAACAATTGGAATTATAACATTAAAATAATTTGTAAACTCTATATAACTTTTATTGATAATAAAACAAGCATACTTATACACTGCTAATAAATGATAAAACAATATAATATTCTGGTTATTTAGTTAATTGTCTAGTACATTAATACTTTTTGGCATAAATTGTGACTTTAACATGCACCAGGCTTTTTTTAGTAACTAGAAGTTAGAATCAACTGTGAATCAGTACGGGCTCGATCAAGTAAAAAAAAATTATCTGTTTCTCCTGAACTGCGACTTCATATGAGGAGGCATGGGGCGAATAGGCTCACGATTCAATAGTTCGGGATGAAGTGACAAATACTCTTCAATTTTCTTGAACATAAACCGTTTCGTCCGTTTCCACTGGGGTAGAACACCAAGCCATGAGTCCATCTGCGGGCTGAACATAACAACTGGCACTTCCACACCTCCAACCTTCTTGTAAAATTTCAAGCCTGCGAGGTCCTCCTTCGTTTGCTGCGTCAAACCTTCATTTAGAAACTTGGCGAAGTCGTTTCGCGTTTTCTCGTTTTGATAGATTGCAGCGAAATAGTCCCTATTGTTGTAGTGTGACAATAGGTCGGATGTATATTTTCTGAATGTTTTGTCCTCAAATGACATCTGCAAAAATAATAATAATAATAAAGCCATAAATACCTAATTATAAAATCGGCACGGTAAATCCACCCACAAAATGAAATAAATGGATAATTATATTTTAGCTCACGTTCTGATCATTGTTGTAGTCCACATCCCTCCCTGGCTTAATGGGAACCGAGCTGACAACAGAAACAAGCAATAGGAATTTCGCTGCAAAAACAGCCAAACTTGTTAAAAATTTCGGAGTCATTTTCACTCACGGAGAAAATAATGCCTACAGCTTTGAAGTATAATTTGGAGGAGGGTTTGAAACACACTGAACTCTAAAACTTTAGGTAGTTCTTGTAATTGCTTACACGTGCTACAAAACAAATGGGAATCAGAGTTTTTGAAGCAAGCCAGACTTCCCTACTCGATCAAGATCAAGTTGCAACACTTGACTCCCCCAAATAACGAGTAAACAGATTTGTATCACAGGGAAAAACTCTTTTGCATAAGCATTTTTAGTCAAGTCAAGTCAAGAGTAAATATCATATCATCTCTCTCGCGATTATGCATGCATGCGGTCATCTTCCTTCTCCCTTGCTAAATCTGCTCGCTGATGATACCGCAAATGCAAGGAAACACAAAGAGTTGGAGTTGGGCTATAAACGCCCACTTACAAAAATCACCATTATCAACAAACATCAACATTATCATCATCATCATTCCACCACCAAACAAACTCTTCATCCTTCCTTTTTTTTACTACTTCCTTCCATATCATCAGCAGAGTCATTCCGAATTCAGTCTTTTGAAATTCACTGTTAAGTGGTCATGACATGTCTGTAAACTCTCTCCGCATCCAACCAAGCATACCTACTTACACCTTCGAAGTCTGTGGTAGCAAATCACGTTACTTTACTTTATATTTTTGTTATGTAATGGCCATATAGGACGAAAAGACCGAGACCATATAACATGATTATGATTATTACCCAACAGCGATGGCAATATTGCAGAATAACTTACTACCTGTCAGAACATTGACATTTAACAGCTTTTTCTTGGGGGTGGTGCTGCTGGTGATGATGGAACAACGGAAAAAGGATACGGGCATCAACATGCAAACAAAACAACAAAAATGTATACATTTCTATCAACATCGACATCTTCTCCTATCTTTATAGCATCACCGTTGTTTTATTCTCCGTCTCACTCCCGTCAGAATTTAGAATAGCACTTGATGATATACCTACTTAAGAGTCACCAGTCACCACCTACAATATGGAAGTGGAGGTAATGCATATATAAAATATAGCTACAGTGAACAAACATCTTTAATTCTTTCAATTGCTAGATCTTATCTAAAGATGAATCTTCATTTTTTTAAACAATACGATATGTATTGAATGAAGGTAAATATCCAAAAGGAGCTTCATCATGATCATCAAAAAAAAATCATTTTAGAAGATGATGATGAGATGAGACGATAGGATATGAGGAGGAGAGGAGGGTGCAATGCCACTTCTTTTTCTCCGAACTACTATCATCCGTGTGTAAAGAAAGAAGGTACTCATTTAAAAAATAAATTGCATGACAAGAGCATGACTATGACAGCATGACCGGGACTGGGGACCAGAGTGTTTGTCAATAATAGTAATACAGAAAGTGCAACGTAATCGGGTTGAATTCTGAAGAAGAAAAAAACAGGAGATAAACTCAGTAATAAATTTAATACCGCAGTGCAGTGTTAAAAATAATTTTGCCAAAATATATTTATGAACCTAATAATGCCTATGCCTACTTATCATATTAGCAAAGATTTGGTTTGCAGTTGTTTTGCAAAAAAAAAGGGAAGAATGTAGCGTGCCAGTAATTGCACAGAAAAATGGCAGTTGCACACACGTACACTGTTTGTTTTTTTCTTCTTTATTTTTCAGACAGGATGCGTAATATTTCATGTATAGTCATTGTCACGTTCGAATTGTGAAGATTAACATTATAAAAAAGCTGAACATACAAAACAAAAAGAATATTGACATAGGGAAGGGTGAGCTAAAAGTAAGAAGAAGGTTTTAGAGAAGTAGATGGTTTTTGCTCTCCTAAAACTAAAAGCGCTAATACTGCTGCGGGTGCTGCTAATGAGGTGATTCGAGACTTCCACTTCTGCCCATTTGAAATGAATTTGAAGAGCCTAAACATGCACTCTTGCAATGCTTAAATTTACCAATGGCTGCTAAAATTCTAGATTTTGAGATAAAAAAGTTACTAGATTTTGTTTTGAAAAATGTCAGGAATCTTGCGGCTTTCAGATTTCCAGTCATGAAAAGTAAAGAATGATGATTCGTGATGATAGGTCAGGTAAAATCTCTCTGGACTCTAGATAAAATCATGCAAAAACAAAAAAAAACATTGTAAATGAAATGAAATGTGTGCGGTTTTTATTTTGCTGTCTAATGAAAATGAAGTGTACTCTGTTTTATCCACGCCGGCACCAGCCATCCTGAGTGAGAAATCAATAGAAAAAAGTAGTTGATGCGCAATATGAGATATAAACTTTAAATGCCTGACGTAATCAGTTGTCTTTACTAATGAGCCGTAAACGATTTAGGTATGCAGATTGGCTTGAAGAGAAAAATAAAATGGAATTGGCTAGGCATGCTCGATGAATATATTTGTTTATATCGATCTGTTCAATCTGTTCATTAGCAAACCATTAATCCTACACTTTTTTGGAGAAATTTTTCACAGAGGAAAAAATCGAAAGGATTAAAAAAGAAGTCGATGCTTTCAGATGGCAGCCGGAGATTGGGAGTAAAATGACATCATTATAATTTGGCTTGTAATTAGCATAATACAGCCACAATTTGTAAAATGTTGCTCGTGGCGTGTCACTGACCGACAAACTGTAACGGAGGATGCTGCATATAGTCCCACGAGACGACGCGCTCTGTTTCTGGAAAGGGATGGAGGACATTTCTAAATATAGGATACGGTAATTATCTAATTTGCACATAAAAAGGCAGAATCCATGGATGAGGTGGGGTTTACAATGAAAAATTATTTCAAAACTAATGTTAATTGTTGAAGGGATTTCCGACAGTCCACAATGCAATGCCAAAATGATTTGGCAAGAAATTAGTGCGATCTGCGTTTCATAAAATCAGGCTTGCCGTTACTGTTTTAGTTTTCAAAACTAAACTAAACCAAACTGCCAAGTTTTTATAACATTGTTTCATCCAACAACCTATTTTTCCTAAGTTTACAAATCCATATTTAGTTCACACAGAAGCGGAAATTAAAGTTGACTTTATTGCTCTGAATTTATGTCCAGTCTTGTAAACGGACTCAATTAAAAAATGTTGCATTAATGATGCGATCAGCTTTAAATTAAAAAGTGTGTCTATTTCCATCGCGTTCAACTGGCAAACCCTACTGCCTACTGCATCGCAAATCTCATTCATGAAATGGTTTTGAGAAATGAATTGAATGGGATTCTCCCCCAATCATATCACACAATACAATGTATAATTACAGGCATTACATGAGCAATAGATGTAAATCATTGTAAATACTAATATGAAAAGATGCGTTTGATTGTGTTCTGGCTGCTGATTAACAAGGAATAAGGACTTGTTTGCTCACTAATAAATAGAACAATGTGCTGGCTGCTAAATCACAATTCACAATCAGTACACACAAACGATAAACCCAATTTTCACACTGCAATTCCCATAAAGCGAAAACAATAATTATCATGATTTTTTACGACCGATAGTCCAAATCTTTTTTTAGAAGATTGATAACAGCAAAGATAATTGAAAATGAGCTAAAAGTCCCTTCATCAGTTTATCGCGTCAAAACGTGCAATCAATCAACTCAATTTACTTTAAAATCTCATCTTATCTTAATTGGTAACTAAATATGGTGTAGCCATTTATGTCATTAAGATGGAGAGACGTCAGGTACATCAAAATCATTTGTTTCAAACGAGAAGATTTACTGCTACGATACCTTCTTGGCAAGCGTGGCGGAAGGCGTTGGGTCACAAAAAAACGCTGCTGAGGCAATTACTCAAAATTAATATTTTTTAACTGCGTCTTGGAGCGTTTTTCTGCAGTATTAATATAACAAAAAAAATGGCAAACCAATTTAATGACTTTATTAATCCCAAGCTGATCCTGTTAAAATCAGTACATATTATGCCTATAACCTCTGTTGGAAGTTGGAGCTTGTTTGTTGCGTGCGTTATGAAATGAAATGAATTTTCGGCAATTGCTCAATCAAGTTGCATGCGAGCAAACCCATCGACAACATCTTTTTGTTGTGGGAGCGAGCGAGTACTTACCTGAGCAGTAAAGCTGCAATTCTTCAAAATCAAACACCTTAAAATATTTCATGTATGAATTGAGCTTTAAATCCTCTATTGAGTCACAATCCTATTGTTAGCTGCATTGTTGCATCCTTTTTTATATATATATGAGTGCATTTTTATTTTTATTTTATCTTTGTTTGCTTTTTGCTGTATGCATTAGTCTGGCTGTGGCATTGAGGGTCTCCGTCTTACTTACAATTAGTGCTAATTGCCCCTCCCACACAGAATGCCATTTACTATTATATAATGCCACTTTTTGCATAAGCGTTGTTTTTTTATACGCGTATTTGTATCTTGTTAGCGAAAATATTAATGGATCAAGGGATGCCAAATCTATGTAGGTAGAACGTAAAACTGAGCAAAAAATTTGACTTACTTAAGAATGGAATTGTTTGTCTTTAAATTGGTCTGTGATGTTTCCCCTTTTACACCTAATAATTACTTTTGTATTTATTGTGTGGCCGTTATGTAAATCTTGAAAATTAATTATTTTGGATAAGAAAAAGTCTATATATATGACTGACTCCACTCTAAAACTGCTTGTCATTTGTGATTAAGTCATGATTGGAATAGAGTCGAGAGGAGGGTTGAGAACGTGAATGAAGTTGAGGTTTATAGAGCGCACAATTACTGTCAACTGAATTAAGGTGACGGATAGAGCTCTTGCTTAGGGCAAGCTGACTGTTTTCAATTTGTTATGCCCACGTTCCAGTGAAAATGCTCAAGTTATTCACTTTGTTGGCCATATTAGTGGCCATAAGTGTATCATCAGAGAATCTCAGCTCCAACAATGGTACAACGCCAGTGATCTTCCGTACATCACTAGGGCCATCTACAAGCTCCGACAATGAAAATTCTGGAACAAGAGTAACCGAACAAATTAGCGCCGACCCGGTGGTCTTCGGCCCAACAAATGCTTCCCCAAAGGAAACAGTATCTAGTCATGGTTATCAGTTAGAGCGGATCGATGACAGTACCTCGGAGGAGGGCCAAGGACGGTCCAGTTCCATCCAAAACGCACAAAAAGCGGAGGATCGTCAGATAAGCGTCTATCCTTCAGGTTCTCCAGAGGATTCTCCGCAACTGATTCATCAATATCTTCATCCCGCGGAGTATGACGACAACTCAGCCAAGGAGGAGTTGAACAATCAGTATCTCTCCAAGGGGAAGTTATCTTACGATGATGTCCATCCAACATCAGATATTACTAAAGTGCGTGATATTTTTGTCGACAAAAGGGTGAATCAAGATAAGTCCCAGTCGCATCCACAAGGATCCGAGGCTTATCCGTCTTCTCCTCCACTGGAGCACTCAAATTACAAGCATGCCTTTGAAAGCCCGATCAAATACATTAATAGCCCGATTTTACTGAAGGAAAGCAATTTGCCTTTGGGTCACCCGATACCTTTACCTTTGCCACGTCCTCAGTTGCACCATCATGAGCACGAGCATGATGATATCAGTGGTCACACTGGTAAGTTCAGAGAAAAAGTTGAAGTGGCAATTATCAAATCAATGCTAACTATATTGTAATTATACTCATGTGGAGAATATGTTCTTTCTATTTGCAGCTGGATATGGCCACGGTTTCCATCATCATCAGCAAAAACTCAAGTCGAAGCCTTTGAAGCCCTCCGTCGTCTACCGTGATCCTCATGATAGCTTCGACCACCATGACAAAATCAGGACCCTCGACAAAGATCATCTTGAAAAGGTATGGGGAAAAAACGAAACCTGTGATTATTGCCGTCAGTGACTTATGCAAATTCCATCAAGATAATCAATTTTCAGTTTGCCTTGAGTTTAAGGCTAAAAAAATTGAGCTTCGGGCTAAGGCTAGGCTAAATCATTGTTACAAATTATCTCATGCGTTATTTCTTTACTCTACGTTTTTGGCACTTCTGGTTTCATCATCACACTTGTAACATGTTTCATTTTGTACCAGGCGAGCACGTTATTATGACATTGTAATTGGGATTGCAATGCGTAATATGAAATCAATGATATCGACAAGTTTTTTTTTGTTTCATTCACATAATTTTTTTTATCAAACGTTCCTCGTTCTGCATATGCATGACGTGTAGTTTTGCTGTTAAACAGATATGCAACACTGTACCTGCCGTTAAAAAAGTCTATAAGATATTAGGATAGGGTTAATAGAGAGCATGGATTAGGAAAGTTCATTTCGTATTACGCATGGTCAGTGGTCCCTAATTAATGTTATTGTTTGGCTGTGCAGGTAACATAGTTCGACATTTTATCGACAAAAACCACTCGATATTATTCATTTGATAGACAGTAATTGGCTAATGCAGTACGGACTGTTATAGGCTGTAGGAAGATATGATCTGAAGAAGTTGCAAAAAATGATTGATTATCCGATGATTGTTGGTTGCATAATTAATGCTACGGACTTCGCATTTGGATACTTAATTTCATTGAAAAACTGGAATTATTTTTTCCTTGCGTGGATGTATGTAAACCTGATCATAAGTTGTAATATAGTTTTTAGGTAAAAGAGGTTCGTACCACTGATTATTTGATTAGTTTTTCCAGTTAATTAAACACATAATTTCGACACGTTCGATTAAAATATGATAGAAGTTATCAGATCTGTGAAGTTAGTGGAAAAAAGTTTTCCAGTTTATTTTGGTACACTATCGATTTTGGTAGAGATAATCATACTATATTATTACACATCATAGGATGGTAATTTGGTAATGCATCATTAAACTAATTAACTTGTAAACTGCCAGTGAAGCATAGCTTCGTAAATTAAAATATTTGGTACCTATTTAAAGCTTGACCGCATAAATCAAATCACGTGGTTTTGCTTGTTCAAAGCTACTGGTATTTAGCATCCTATATTACACAACAGTCGCTGCATGCAACAAATAAAAATTCTTAAAACTCATGTTTTGAGATGAGTTTAATAACAAACAATCGAAACATGATTGAATAAGTGTTAAAATATTTTCAACACTCTTGTTTGTATCTCTTAATTTTCAATTATATTCTACACCACTCGATCTGTGGAGCATTAATAGTTTTTATGTATAATTTAATGCGAAGTAAATGATTTGTATACATGGCTAATTGTTTACGTGTACGTATCCGTTACAGTTACATAACAAGTTTTACTTGCTTCCTCTCAATTTTTAGAGATTTATGATTCGGGCATTGTTGCAGTAAATATTTCAAGGAAGTGCAACAAGATTTGAATCATTTGCTTTTAATTTGATGCAATCACACTCCATTAAATATAGTTTAGCACGTTTAATTATTTATACGAGTAAAGCTATTCCTATTTGCCTATCTACTGATAGGACATACATATACCTAACATCTATTAACTCTAATCACACAATTTTCCATAAAATTATATTTTTTTAACATTTAATTAGTTTCCTGATTAGCTCTGAATTAATATATATTAACTGATTGAAATTGATATATGTATAATTAAGTCAATCGAGTCAATCAGTCCTCATAATATCTAGACGAGAATCTCCTTTGTCGGATGGCTAGGTCGGATCTTACGTCATCCCTAAACATTTTTAGGGGGAACGTGAGATTTTATTTAATTCATGTTGACTCCATCTATCTATAATTTCAATTTATTTTAAATTGAAACTCCAATTACCACTATACTACTTTTCGGTCTACAAAGTACTTTTAGCAGTTAGGTACGTTTACTTGCTATAAGAAACGAAGGAAGTAATTTTATATTTGATCTGTTGCAGGGACATGAACCTCACCATGAGAAGGTACACGACTATGACTCCTACCATGTAAGTTAACAAACTTACAATTAATATGTGGGTGGCGTGGACTGATAATACATGTCATTACAAATTATGAGCTGAAGTCTCGACCAAATTATGATTTTTCAGGGAAAGGTTATCTTCAAGCCAGAGTATTATGATCAAGATAAGGTACCCGAATGTGCTCACAAAAATAAGTACATCTACAACCTGACGTTTTGTCTTGATGATCCTCACTATCCAAAGTAAGAAGATTATTGAGCTGATTCAAGTTAAAGTAACTCTATGACTTGAACGCAATCTTTTGATCTAACAGTTAAACCTAACTGTTAAAATAATGGATCAAGATAATTTAACTTTTGTTATTGCTCTTCCAATTTTTTATAGGGACACTATAATTTGGGCATTAAAAGAGGAGGGACCACATGCCAAGAAACTGTTAACTGATGTTACATACCAATCAGCCGATAACCTCGTTACCGGACTAACGAGAGCGGAAGAAGAGGGATACACCTACAAGCATTACTTTGGAGCTTCCCACGCACAAAATGTTCATTTGGATAAATATAAGCCTCCTTACCAGTAAGCAAAACTTTTAATTATTTTAATTGATCAAAAATAGATTTTTTTTTCAATTCATACGCTTCACTTTCAATTAATGTTGTTGTTATATTGCTTTGACTCCACAGAGGATATACGTATAGCACAGACTACTTCAAGAAAGGAGGATATATCTGCCCATCCGACATCTTTTACGCAAGACCGGTAAGCTAAAAAAATCTAATTCTGAGCTAAAAAATCATAAAGCGTAATGTAATAGCTAATTATTAAATGGGACTTGTTAAATCGCTGTTCTAATTTTTACCTTTTTGTTATTTGAAATGGGGATAGAAACGTGCAATGAACACATTTGGAAAGTGGAAGGTCATCGTGAACGTCGATCATATTCCCGAACACGAACATGGATATCAGAAGCATGGCCATCTACAACATTACGGAAAATCCGTCGATATAGGACACGGAATTTATGGAAAAGATCATTATTACCCACATCACGAGCACGACAAACATCATCCCCATCATGAAGGACCACATCATCATGGGGGACCTGATAAGCACCACGCTCTCCATGAAGGACCGCATCATCCCCATCACGAGCATGACAAACATCATCCCCATCATGAAGGACCACATCATCATCATGAGGGGCCCGATAAGCACCACGGTCTCCATGAAGGACCCCATCACCTTCATCACGAGGGACCGGATAAGCACCACAGTCTCCATCAAGGACCTCACCATCCTCATCATGAGGGACTCGATAAGCACCACAGTCTACATGAAGGGCCCCATCATCATCTCGCAGAACCCCACCATAATAGCCTAAATAACCATCTCGAAGGACACGGGTACGGTGACCCCTACCCCAATCATCACTCCATCAAAAAGAGGGAACACAAGGAAAAGAAATACACCCAGACTTTGCGTTTGGAGCAATGCATGTAAGATACTCCATTTTAAGGTGTTCTTTTTGAAAGATGAGGATCGTATTGCGACTTGATTTATAATTAATAATTCTTTTTCTAAATCTTTTTCCCAGATACTCAAACGCTCCTTGCAGCTATGTTGATTCTCACTACCATTCGAAATGCATCCAAAAGCACAATTTTGTGAGGTTGGTTGCATGGACCCATGACGAAGGGATCCATGTTGATACCTTCAAATTGCCGATAGCTTGCTCGTAAGCATCTAATCTATAGTATCACTGTCCTAGCATTATATTGGATTGAATTCTGATCCAAAATACGCTTTAACGAATTTTCTTTATATTCCAGATGCCATGTTCAGCAACCTATTCACTTCTACCGCGAAAGTGGTCATCACGAACATAAGCACGGTCATGTTGTGCCGCCAGTGAACTACCATCAGGAACATCACGACATCAGACATTGAAGAAATTATATTAATACAATAGTGTAACAATTACAAATGAACTGTATCAAACATTTAACACAATTATGTTTGATAGAGTGTCTGCCACTGCACTGATTTTTAAATTGCAGGAATCTTAAGCTTGTGATGAAATCATAGAGTAAAAGATAGTTCATCTATGGATGAAATGGAGGAGTCCACCGAGTAATAGATACAGTAGTCTTGGAATAGATTTTAGTTTAACTTAATACGTTATTTTTTTATTACATATTATATCCGAATTGAAATTGTTTAGTTTTTTATTACACCCAATATTAAAAGTCAGAAAATGACGTACCAAAGACAATAAAGCATATTTAAGTACCTAATAAATAATCATGCTATCATCATTCAGATGGATTTAAAAAGGCGTTCAAAAGCATGGGCATTAAACCACCTCCACCTTGCCGATCAAATCTGTCAGGTAGATTAAACAAGGACTTTCCGGCATTAGCCACTAGTTTACGCAGCATAGGATCTCTGCAAAAGCTGGGCTCATATAAATCTCGGACTGCTTTAAAAGCTTGAGCATCATTCCTAAAATATCAAACAAAAGTTATCAGGCCAAGCTATGATTATCTGCCATCTTTAAAACACGTAGGTTGTAGTTAGTATGTAGTATTTTTAAAGTTCTTACATTTTTGCTGCATCTAATAAGTATCGAACTCCATTTAGTAAAGGTGTTCTATCTTGAATTGGGGCGTCCCGTACGAGTTTCATAAAGGCATTTTCAGCTTGAGGTAGCTTCTTTCCCACCATAAAGGCAATAACTAGATGGGCTATAACTAAATCCACTTCAGATATTCGAAGATATCCTTTCATCTCTGAGATAATTTGTAATGTTATAGCTGCCGCTTCATTCCCATCGTTTACTCTTAGAGCATGTCTCCAGGCGTCACCAAAATCCTTATCTGCATAAAAAACCAAAATAGCATTAATAAAAATTAGACTCACATATAAATAACCCACTTCCTAAACATAATTTGTACAGCACTTCGGTAAATTTCTTTCGAACCATTAATATAGAGTTTAGCTACAGCAGCGTGAAGCTGCCCTATTTGGTCGGAATCGTGAGCCCACTCCACAACACCGGCAACAAAATTTCCCCTCTCTGGACTATTTGGCATTTTCTGGAGCAATCTACAGATAAAGCAGAATATAACAGTTATATTACAACTTACGGCACAGTTTTTTCAATTTGACTTACAAACATGAATACTTAAAAACGATTAACAAAAACTGAAACCCCACTTACCCTATGGCATCTAAAATACGTTTTTCAGTAACTATGAATGATGCGCTGGTATACAGCTTTGATAACATTATGGCGACATCCATCCCACTTTCATGCTGAAATCAATAAGAAGAAAAACTGAGGCTTCTTAACATGTTTCCAAACATCATTTACATTCATCCTTCAAAAAGACTATGCAGTGCATTTGCATTTCCAAATTAACTTTTAAACGTACCTGACTTTGTTCCAGTAATAGCCCTGAATATTTAACAAGTAGCTCCTCCAATTCGTCATACTTTTTAGCGCTTGTAAACCTATTTGAAAGCAAATAAAATGAAGAACAGTTAATCCAGAAGAAATTAAATATTTATTCGTAAACATTTCACTGATTATAAAGAGTCACATAAAAAAATAAAATTTGTTTAATTTAAATATTTCACAGTTAAAACCCCCAAAAACGAACCTAAACCCAAGTGTCTTCAGTAACTGATGAGCTTCGTAATATTTCTTCTCCGCAATAGCCGCATTTAACTTGATCATCAACCGGGAGGACCCCGCCGCTTGTCTTTCCGACATTGTGTAAAGTTGAGGTTGTTTCGCTGATTGTTGGTTAAAAAACTTTGAACTGTACTGTAAACTTGTAACCGTTCCAATAATTTAGCTCGACTTGAATCACTTTTAGATCACTTCCACAGCTTCTTTATTTAAAAACTATTTAAAAACTGCGAATAAAAACAATTTATTTACAATCTCTCGTCAACTCTTTCTGTAACTTCGGTAATCAACAACTAATCAGCTTCCGACGTATAATTTTTGTGGATCAGAAGGAGCAATATAAAATTGTGGTTAGTTTGTGAGTTTGTGACTTTAATTGAGTCTGGATGTGGAAGACAGGAAGACAACTTTCACTAACTTTGACAAAAATGCAAACTTTAATGCACCCAACTCCAGCTGTCTCTTGTATATAAACATGCGTAGAAGCAGTTTTAAAAGCACTTTTCTCATCTGCATAAAATACCGCAAACATAAAAGCAGTCAGATTCAGAAAGAATGAGAGGCGAATGAATGGGGTTATATGGTGACGGTGAGACCCAAGTTGCCCCAACATGTGCATCTGCTTTTTCCTCTAAAATCACTTTTTTCATACACGTCAAGTCAAAGTATAGTTCTGTGCGTTTTGGTTCCTTTTTATCAGCGGGATCTGAGTAAATTCCTTTTGGAGTAGGTGTGAAAGGCGGAGCCTTAAGGCCTAGCTCCACTGCTTACCTGGGTAAGTTACCCAAACGAAGTAAGTGAAAGTCTAGATAGTGGAGACGTGTCTTGCTTCAAATCGAAGTTACTCGATCCAGTTTTGCTTACTCAGGTAAGGTCGGCATATTTGGGCACCCAGGCAAGCAAATGCTTACTCTAGTAAGCAGTGTAGACACTACCTACTTCTGCTCGAGGCTATATTTACTTCCTCTTCCCAGATGACATATGATCATAAATCAGCAACCAATTAAATTCATTTTTGGCATGATATGTTTGATGCTTTCGTTAATTTTAATTATTAATTGTGAGTTTTAAAAATGACAGAAACATTTCTTTAAAATTTTTTGAAATTGAAATCAAACTAAATTTTTCCGAACTCAGAATGATGTGCTTGTCTCATCTGTCTTTTCAATTAAGTCAGTATAAAAGCCAGGGAAGTAGTGTAGATGCTTACCTATAAGAACTTGCTCGAGTAAGCTTTTCGTGTCATATATGTAGACGATA
>JAQGAI010001346.1:0-15026 GCA_034696905.1 Lepidocyrtus violaceus | reverse complement strand
GATCACCCGAAAGCTTGAGAAAATAAAGTTTTATTTACTCCACGAATCATGATGACCGATTTAATTCCTAATTGTATAAAAAATGTATAGATTTTTTTTCTCCCATGGGTATAGTGAAATCCACAGAAAATTGATACCAAGTCATTTGCTTTTTAGCTCGACTCGACTCATCTCACTCCTGATCTGCCTTTGTGAGCTGAGCTGTGCAGAACTGGACTCTCTCCGTCATTATATTATCCAATCCAACTAACAAAAAATCCAACTCATCTTACGACTTGTTTTTATGACTCCCGAGGTTACATTACGACTACGACTACGGCCATTGTTGACCGAACAGTTCGATTTTTGTTGATTATAGACATAGACATACAGGACTAGGACGGATGTTTGTAAGTCGCTGATATACATATTCATATTTTGATATTCTGCACTCATCCCATCATCATCATATTTGTAGTAATCCGCATCATCATATCATCAACATTCACATCAACATGGATGTAGTATGACGAGTATTTCTTTACATTTTACTACCGGTTAGTCAAGAGTAATAGCTCTGTTGATGGCAGTTGCGCTATGAAAGTAAATAAAAAAAACTTTTGCCATTAATAAAAATAAATGTTATAGGAGGAATATATATTCCGATATTGGCAAAAGTTGTAGAGTTTTTTACTAATCGATTTTTTTTGGGATGTGGTAATATAATATCTGTACGCATCTTTCATCTTTTATGCATCTTGTCCCCCTGTCCATTCATTCATTGTAAAAATGGGAATGTGTTGAGTTGAGTTGAAAAATATAAATACAACAACAAAAGATTACAATTTTTTTTATATGTTTGGCTAGAGCTATATCAGATTGTTAATAAAACATGTCAACCCCGGCAATAATTTACGGCGGTAGTAAAAAAAGGAAAGAAAGAGCTAGTGAGAACCGCCGCGTGCTATGTGCTAATTGTTATTTGCCAAAAAAAAAAAACTGTGTGTGATGGATGATGCGTGTCCCTATTTATATTTTATATGAGAATTAGAATTCAATTATTAAAGAGCCTTATACAATTACTTAAGTGTGTTTGCATAAATAACTAGTAAGGATAAGCTTAGGTATAAATGAAGCGGAGTTGGATTAGGTATTTTGTTTGATGGTTGAATGAGATGAGGGAGCGGACAGCTGGGAAAAAATCAATATGCGTCAATGACAAAAATATGAATGATAATGATGGATGTGCGTGGTGGTGAGCTTGCAAATTTGCATATTTATATAACGCATAAAACGGTTGCATAATATGGATTTGCCTTGAAGGAGAATGGTGTACATGTAACAGTGTTTGTTGATGTGTGGATGACGGGATTAAATTTTTTATACAATGACTTGAATGAGTTGATCTGCTGAGAAGAAAAAAAGAATGTATTTATTTTAATGGGAGTAATAATGGTAGGTAAAATGGTGTGGATAATGATGATGATATCGATGATAAAAGCCACACCCGACCCGACCAGCCTGATCAGCTATTCAGATTCGACTCCCATTTACAAATAAACAGATGATGATGGCCATTCTTAAGGGCTGACTGATAATGATAGTGATAGTGATAGTTAATGAGCATACATAAAAAATATAAAAAAGTCAATCTTGATAGTTATCTTTTTTATGGGTTTATCCAGAGAGAAGGAGTAATTTGGCTAAGGTGGCAACTCTCACTCATGCATGATCATATAGACACGGCAGGGATAAAATCTACTTGGGACATTTCATGCCCTTCATTCCCTCATTAAACTGTGAAGAAGTACAAGGGAGACTATTTTCATTCATGACATGGTGATCTGATCTGATCTGATCATATCATATTTTTATATCAAGCCGTTTTCATAGAATCTCTATCGATGACTGAGTGGCTGCCAAAAAACTGAGAAGAAGAAGAAAAGACAAACTAACAGAGTGACTGACTGAATGTCTTGTCACAACAGTGAGCTACTGCTCAAGAGTCATTATTATGGCCAAAGTAGATGTGAAAAAGCAAAGAAAAAGAATTGGTGCTGAGGAAGGAGGCACAGGCTCCTCTCTCATCTCAGATCACACAAACGGCATGGGATGGAAGTGGAACTGACATGACATAACATAACATAACAGTGGACTGTGTGTGTGTAGTAGGCAGCGGTAGTTCTTGTAAGTGGTAATGACATGAAAGATAATACGCTTCCCTTTCGCTTCATTTCATCATCATACCATCATCATCATCATCATCATTTTGATCACGATTTTCAGTCAAGTCCTAGTCCCAGTAAGTCTGTTTGCTCCTATGTGCAATAAGCACTTTAGATGTCATATAAAAAAACAGAGAGAGAGTTTGAAGGGGAAAATGGGAATGGATGGATGGAGGAGAGTTGGAGGAGGATGAGATGAGTCGAGACTATGATGTGAAATGTGAAGGAGCTCTGTTCTAGCCACATTTTTCATCATCATCATCATCATAGTCAGTAGTAGTATCAGCAATCAGCAGGCTCATCAAGATGATAGTAATTGTTTTGGTGGTGGGCTTTTGCTTTTGGACTTTGTCGGCTCCAAAAAAAACCGTTTTCCGATATTTTTTTTTCTTCGGGGGAAAAAGGAGTTTTGTTTTTATTATCAATTTTACCCGAAAAATATTACGCTTTGGCTGGGCTGGTTTTGGTTTTGGATGGAGAGGAAAATCGGTGGCAATGAGAAGAAGAAGGGCCACCGTGATGCGATGGTCTAATGTAATGTGATAGTGATATGGCATGGCAGACATTTATATTGGCGGCGGCGGCGGTGGTGGTGGCTGAGCCTGTGTGGCATCGGTATATTCCGCTTCACGTATGAAATGAATATCAATAAAATGAGACGACTAGCTGGAAAACGGGGAAGTTCCTTGGTTCGTTAAACTCTTTAGGGATGATCATTAGGGAAAATGTAAATTAATTATATCAAGTACGCATACTTGTATAGTCATGCGGTTTGGTTGGGTTGGGATTGGGAATAATATGCGGCTTCCCTCTTCCAACTGACACTGACTGGATTGAATTGAATAGGAAAACCAACAGCATCCAGTTTCCTAAAGGACATGCGATGATAATGATGACATGGTCGCGTCGGCCGGCGCTTCCATTGTGCGGTAGCATTTCAATTCAATATTTTTTTTACAGGACTAGAACTAGACTTGGCTGAAATAGTTCAATGGTTCCATTAGCGGAATTTTTATCCAATTTTAAAATGGAACTTGAATTCGCACTGGTGGGGTGGCCCTGGCTGTGGATGATGTTCTCTGGCTCTGCGTGTGAGATTCGGACCCGTCTGTAGTAATCATATTAATTGTGGTAGGGAAACAAATTGGATTTATTTTATCGCGGCTATCACCCCAGCCCTGCCCAACCCATGTGCATTTTTCAGGTTATCATCCCAGCATAAGCACAACAGTCAATGCAAAAAAAACAGCAACTTTGATCTGATCTTCTCTGATCATCATAATCTATTTCCCTTGCTCGCCATTGTCATAAAAAAGCGAGCAGACCAGTAAGCAACCTAGCTGGGTTCATCTCCCCCGATAGACAATGGGAATCCAGTTCGTGACGACATCACATCCCCTCTCTTAAGAAGTTTAATCTTCTAATAAAATATGTAAATGCGGTTGAGAGAGAGAGAGAGAGAGAGCTATTCTTTATTTTTGATTTTTTTTTGCAATTTGATACTGACTGACAGATCCGCTCTTCCTGATAACGATACGTAGAAAGTACTCTACTCTCAAAAGTAAAGTGAATCTTAATCTGCTGGACCTATCCCCAACATCAAATCAATTAAGCCGGGGTGGACACAGTCCAGATAAGAAACTAGATCTGTTGATCTGGCAAAATTTTCGCCGAACAAAATAAAACCTGAAAAATTAATGCAAAAAAAAATGGTTTGCATTATCAACATCAACAATATCGTTGTTTGTCCATTATTAAATTCGCAAAAAAAGAAAGCTAAAGATTTTATACGGGAGAGCTTGGGAGCGGACCACAGCTGCAGCTGGAGTGGATCGGATTAATTATAATGTGCCCTCGGGGGTGAGTGAAACCAGAACCTTATCTCTCCTCGCCCCCAGGCCATATTTATCAGGATGAATGATAATAATCCACATCAACATCAACAACAACATTTGCATAATACGGAATACTATCGCTAGCTATTTGAGGTACTTACTCCGGCTCCCAATGCAATGCAAAAATAAAAAAAAAATGAGCCTAATTGAAGAAATGGGATTTGACAGGATTTCCCATTCTTAAAAAAAAACTCAACCTTGTTACGGATGAGCTCCATCATTACACCTGTCCCATTCAATGAAGGGGAGAATGGAGTGACGAGTGAGTGAGTTGATTTTAAATTGCTTGAACAATAGAGATGGACTGAAGTAAAAAAGGGGTGCATGGCAAAGCAAAGCAAATCAACAATCGAATTATAGCCAGGCATTTATTATCGAAAGTCAACAGCCAGCCAATGAAAAAAAATTGCACTCATAATCATTGATCATTTATCATCATCATTATCAGATTCTAGATGCACCTTTCTGATTTAAAAAAAATGGCGTTGATAAGAAAGAACTGGGATAAGGAGGAGACGTCTGAGTACGCGAATATTTTTTGTGCATTTTTTTACTGTTAGCTTTGCATTTTGCATCTGCATTAAAAGTACAATGTGTAGTTTGGATTGGATTGGGTTGGAGGAGAAAATTACTCAAGTGCACTTTGCAATTGGATATCCCTCCACTTCTCTTTGGACTGATCTGATGTTTGAGCTATTTAACTCGGCGGTGGAAGGTGACACCAAAACATCACAATTCACTTTAAATAAATTCACTCGCATGCATGCATGGGCTTGATACAAGCAGCGGCTCTCGACTCGACTCAAACTCGAGTTGATCCCATCCCATGACGCTTTGGAGGAGAGGACACTCAGCAAACACTGTTTTAGCCTGGGAGAGAATGTGAGGTGGAATGAATGTCAACTCCAACATAGCTTGTTTTAGATTCACCTCGTCCAAATTTCATCCGATCCTTTTCATTTTTCATCGCTGACGATAATGCCGACACTCAAGTAGGGACATGGCTTTTAGTGCAGTTTTATAATTCGAGATAAAAAACGCAGCCGCTAAAAAAGCTAACTCGATATGTATCTGATCTGTATATTACGCATGTCTTACTCTGCATTTTTGTTTGAGCTTGATTGATTCATTTAATAGTCCCCTGCCATGATGCATGTCCCGCCTTCACTTAAAAATGTGGGGCTAACGAGCCCCACTCTTGACTTGACTCTGACTTCATTCACCGCTGGAAAGGAATGTTGAACTAGCTGTCTGACAGGGAGAGCGACATGCCTTTGATGACTGCCCCACACACATTCATATAATTTGTTTGGGAAGCAATAAAAAAACATGAATAGGTGGTTGGTTTGAATGAGATTTGGCAATCTAATCACAATCACATTAATCGCGACAGGGATAACCGTGAAGTTCAAAGAGAGGAGGAGGACTGCATTGCAATCCAATGTAACTGTCGATGATTTACATTGTTGGGCTCCGCAAGCTTCAACCAAGACAATGGCTCGTCAAAAACGTTTCATGTGATGAATGACAAGATCGCTGTTATTATTGGGCTGGGACCAACATCCATTAACAATGTTGACAGTTGGGTGGTATTTGTATTTGTGTGCGATATGATATGATGTAATATGACAAGATGCAATGATAAATCACTTATTACTAGCTATAAGAAAAAAATATGCTAAGTTGAGATCGTCTGGCTTTTGCACTTTTTCTTGAAACATAAAAACGATCATTTTTTTCCCCGACAGCAGAAATTGCTCTCATTCAAAAAATTCCCAACTGCACAAATTTCTAAAAAAAATTCTATATAAAAAAATAAGACAGACACATAGAATGGGACTGGTGAACGGAAAGAATCCGGAATCCTGTTTGGATTGAAGTGAGTTTCTTCCTCCAACAAAAACCGTTCATCTCACGGTTCAGTTCATTCACAAGAATCAAGTAATTCCTTTTCCTTCTTAAACATGAGTGGCAGCTGTTCAATATCAGGCTAGAAAAAAGGCTGCTCCGATTCTTGAGCTTTGTCAAAATCCTATGAATGAATGAATCTGGGAAAGAGAAACCGCGAGGGAGATAGTCGAGAAAACAGGAAAAATGACAATGCCTCATTCATGACTTGAGAGAGAGAAGACAAGAAATGAGAAAAAAAATGCTCAGCTCATTTTATTCCTTCCTTCATTGATGGACAGGTTTCTCTTTTGTTACGGATAAAATACTGGACCAGCTTGATTGACAAATGGCTCGGGATGTAAAAAAAAACTGCATAAATATCTAGTTAGCATTTGTTAGCAATAATAGCCCAAGTGTCAGGTCAGGACTCAATCACTGGCTATACAAAATGTAAAATAAACAATGTTACACAATCCTAATAATAATAACAATAATAATAGGGAAAAAATTGGCTAATGATTTGAATTACAAAAAAAAAAATAAAAGAAATGACATTTGCAAAAAAAAATCTCCTCCTCATTACAACTGACAATGAGTCAATGACAGCAAAAGAAAATTGGCAATCATTTTTGAACAACAAGTCAAATAATAACTAACCTATTACCGCATCAAATGGTTAGGGGAAGGTCCGTATCAATATCAATAGCACAAATTGATCAACTCCCTCTTTCTTTTCTATTCAAATTGAATCATAAAGTTTAAATGCTGCTTTTTTTCGAAATCCCATTTTCTTGTCAGGTCAAGTTCAGCTCTGAATGAAATGAAAGGGGATTTTATTATAGCCTCAAGGATCAGCTCAGCTCATTTATCTTATTCAGCTGAGAATCAATAGGCGAATCTGCATTTGCGAGGATTTGTAAGGAACGGACGGAGTGGCTGAACTGAACTGTGAGATTTGTTTTGTTGAAGAAGAAAAGCATATTTTGATTCTGAATATAACGCTTTCTTACTATCAAAGCTTTTGTTTGGCCGTTGGCAGGAAAAAAATGGCAGCTGTCCTTTGTTCTGTTATCAATCTTCTTCAGAGACGGTTCAAGAGAGATGGGAGATGTGACTGTGCGAGAAAAAAGAAAGAAGTTGAATGAGCAGTGCGAGATTATCTTTATCTATTTTTCTTTAAAATCTTCTTTCTTTTTTTGAAGACTAGATCAGGAATGGAGGAGGGAGCAGAGATGAACAATGGCTTATATGTTATGGGTGACTGGCTTCAGGAAAAAAAGGTTTGAAACATATTCATTCAGTTTTTTTTTGAAAATTAAACAGTTAAAAAAAGAATTCTGCTTTTTAGTTGGATGACGGCTACTTTTTCCTCCCGTTTCGTAGGGATATGGCAAGGTAAATTAATTTTATTATCTGCATAACATCAACGGGTACAGTTTGTTGAAGGCTGATTTAGGGAAATCAGATATGGTTATCGCTATTACAGCATCACTTCGCTACTATCAGATCAGGACAGGACAATTTACGACGGAAGAAGAGAGGAGCTTAATGAAGGTGAAAGAGGGCGCGTGTTATGTTATGTAAATAAGGTTGTGCTGCTCAAGCATATGTGACATGACTCATGAGTCATTTCAAGACTTTCTCTCACGCTTTCTCTCTACATCAACTCTCTCTCTCTCTTGATCTGATACAAAATGTAGCTACTACGCTACCTATTTCTGACTTCCTGACTGGCGGAAGTCAATCAATTAAGGGATCAACCCAACAGGAGGAGGATAGGCTTTGGAGCAAAATTGTAATTAAAATCAGGGCAGAATCCAGAGGAATAATTTTAGGTTCATCAGGCATTGCCAGTAATTTAGCCTGATTTATGGTTCAACTACCAAAGAGATTTTGCCTTCCCGTTCAAGGGTTAACATTTAAGCGTGTTATGATTTCTAATTTTCAAATCAAGACCAAGCCCAGATGGCCTACCTAACCACCTGCATTTTGCTGTATTTATGCATATTTATTTACCTAATTTTTGTTAATGAAAGTTATTAATAAACATGAAAAGTTTCAAGAGATTTCTTAAAGTTTGAGAAGAGATCGAAGGACTCCATCCACCACATCGCAATAACCCAGCCAGCCATGCAAGGTTAACTCTGGGAGGAAAGGTTAACCCTTGTCATTAGAGAACTGTCCAACCGGATCAAGAACAAATTGGAACTATGTTTTGACAAATATGATGGGAAATGCAACATAAATGCAAATAAATGAAGGAGAAAAGGCTTTCCTCTAGGAGAAAGTATTTTGGGAAACGATCGGATTCTAAACTGCTGCTCGATATTTTTTTATCTCATCTATGTATGCTCCAATTTCACGCTGCTGCTTGCAGCGTCCCCCAATTCTTCTTGGAAAAGGATGTATCAACTCATCACACCACACCACCAAAGCAGTGAAACTGTTCCTATCTCATTGTTACTGTTACTGCAACCTACACAGCCCATGTGAAATCTTAAACCAGACGGGCGAACATGATGATAAGATGTGGAGCAGGGACTGTGCAAAAAAAAAGTAAACAAGCTGTATTCAGAGTTATGGTTATGCTATGTTATGATGACGGGGAAGAGGGGGGAGGACAACTGAAGATAACTAACAATAGAGACGGTGGTGCATATGCATGCATGCATAAAAAAACTTAGTTGGAAGGATGAGAATTCAGAATTAAGTAACAGATGGCTTGGGCTAACTAGATTCGTAGCGGGATGGGAGTAGCACCGGCACCAGCCGCCTTCTTTTTTTTTGTATAATATACAATAATTTGGAGGGTGTTTCGCATGACAGGAGGACAAACCGAAACAGCCCCCGTCCCATGGCCATGGAACAGGACATGGTGATTTCAGGAAAAAAAAAATAATTTGCATTTTGTGCCCACCAAAAAAAACAGAATTGAACTTTGGCTGCTTCTCTCCCATCCATTTTTTTCATGGGAATGGAAAATGGCAAGTTTAAAATAAGCAGTTTCGCAAAAAAAATCTATTTTTATGTTACAGAATTTTGGTTTGGTTTGAAACATGGAATGGAAATTATTTGTTACGAGATAATAATATTCGCACAAGACCACAACAAAAGTTGGCATAAATAAGTAGCTTGGAATAAATAAAAAATGTGTTGGGGATGGTCTTGGTTGGAGGGGAGGAGGATGACAAAGAACAAAAAAATATAAAAAAACAAATTATAATCCTCCTGTCAACTGATTTCTGTTGAATGGAAGGCAATAAAACAGCAGCGGCGGAGGTGATTTTATTTCTTGTTTGGAACAGTCAAACAATTTCAGATAGTTAAGTTTCCCCTACTGAAAACACAAAATCAAAATGATCACGGCATGATCACGATGATGACGATTGTCCGTAACTCTGACTTCAGATTTCCTCCCAAATAAATGCGAAGTTCCATTTCGAAGTTTCCTCCTGCACCGAATCCCATTTTCCCGGCATGCATGCATGCAGCATGCTATAATGTTATGTTCTCCTTTTGCTTTCTCCTCCAAAAGAAAAACTTTATTATCATAAGTTTCTTTTGAGACAGTCAGAAGAGTTTGCTGGTGGTGGAGTCGTCGCCGTCTTGAGCTAATTTACTCGAAAAGTTTTTTTTAGGGAGGCTCTCTCGGATTTCGTCCCCCACATGCAAACCAAACCCAACCCATGGAACTATTTTAGAGAAGTGTTCCAACTTGTTCCATTCCAGTTCCAACTCACTTCAATGGTTTAAGGTTACCACTGGAATAAAATAGTTTTTTTAGGGACCCCCCTTCAACCCCAGCCCATATATATCTGTTTGATGATAACAGGAATCAGTTCGATTTTCCAAAAAAAAAAACGGGAGAAAGCAAAAAAGAAAGATATCAACTTTATGGTGAAAGCATATGATATGATATGCTCATATTATTAGGCTCATATGTATGGTGGGGGAAAAATCCCGGCGCATTCCCCTAAATAAAATAAAGAGAAAGTTAAGCCGAGTCTTTTCATTCAAGGGAAAAAAACTTTCTCTCTCTCTTTTTTAAGTTGGCTCGGCTTTTGCTTACATGAAGAAGAAAGAAGAAAGGAGAGTAATATGATGACATTACATGCATACTTTCCCCAACAATCCGGAGTGAATCCCACTCACCCTATTTTATCATAAGGAGAAAGGAGAAAAAGTTATCCGATCAGATATTTATGTACGGGATATGCGCGTATCTTCAGACTGCTGTTTGTTGATAACTTATAACATAACATTTGCTCGCGATTTTTTTTTGCAATTTTTTCATCATAATTTATATTAATATGTGTAATCTTTTACACATAAAAAGCAAGAGGAAAAAATAAGTCTGGAAATGGCCAAAATACTTTTCTCCGGGAAAAAGTAAGCAAAAAATGTGCGACTTTCTCTTTTGTAGCTTAACATAAGGAAAAGCACATAGATGGTATTTTTGGGCATGTTTTTTTTATGTATTTTTATGTATTGAGCCATCCGAAGAAGAAAAAATAATTTTACTACTTTCGGAAGGAAGCAGCATCCCATTCATAATATGGAAGAAAGATAAGCTATTGAAATATTCCGGGTGGAATAAAAAATAAGTGAATTCATATGATCAGAACTATAACATGGACTTTTGGAACTTCCAACAGCAGCTTCCACCAAGCAGTTTTTTTTTGTTTAAAACAGACCAGACCAGACCTGAAACAAAAGCCATAATAGGAGCTAAGGCTATTTTTTTGTTTTTGCATAAACTGGCTTGGATTGGAACAAAAAAGATATGGATTGTTTTCCAGTTTTGTTATTTTGGTCCCTTGACAAGTATTATCGGATATTTAGTGGAATTGGAGGGAGAAGGGGAAGCAGATGAAGCTTCCAGATAAGGCAAGGCAAGGCATGGCATGCCACGACATGAGCTTTTCGGTCTGATTCACTTGAGTGAAAGTCTGCAACATCAAGAGAGAGAGACACAGAAGGCTAGGGAGGGAGCAAGCCAAGCCACAAATGAACATTGGAATGATGATCCCGAAAAGGATATTAGCATTATATATTAGGATAATGCAGTGAAAGAGCTCCTCCGTTTTTTTGCATGGAGGGAAAGTTTCCAATTCGAATGCTTTGGGCAATGGTATTGCAGAGGAAAAACAAAAAAAGTATTCCATATCACTCCAAACCAGTTTTGATTCGGAATCTGGATCAACTTGCAGAAATGCAGAAGCTTTTCGGGAGAAAGTTGTGTTTTTTTTTTTGCAATGAGCCATAATTTTGGGAAGACGGGGTGGAGTGAAAGTGAAAACAATATCCATGCATCATAAGTAGAAATTAGGAGGGAAGCGGAAACATTCAAGTACGGCGAAGGAAGACTTGGCCTTCTACGTAATATCTATGTGCGATGAGAGGAACATGATTTATTACGGGGAAAGGCAAATGAGCACAAAAGGGCTTAAGTGAAAGTTGGGTAATTATGATATAAAAGGAGAAAGGATATAAATTAGCTGGTTCAGTTTGGCCAGCCAAACCAAAGCCGTTATAGCTAAGTAGTTATTTATGCCGCTACTGCTGCTGTTGTTACCTTTAAAAAAAAATGAAGTTGTTAGAAAAGGGAAATTAGCATAAACACAACACATCCCAGCACTGTTAAACCCACCGCACTGCAGCTCTATGGAACATTACATCTTTTTGCAACTCTTTCCATTCCTCAGCTCCTCATTGGAATACGTAAGCGAATCCGCTTAAGCGAGGAGAAAGCAGGGATAGCTTTTAGCTATTGGAAATGGGATGGGTTACATACGAATGCCAAACCGCACAAACAAAATCTGATTCAAACATTTTTGGGGGAATTCATTCAGATTATTTTTTTTTATCGCTAACTGTACCATCATTATCATCACCACAAAAAAAGCCATATTTTTTTACAATGGACAGCATCCCACCACCACTCAATAACAACAACAAGACAAGAGGAAAAAGGCGTGAAAGCCAATGCAATCCACATCTCACACTAGTGGAGGAACGAGTTCGACAGAAGAACCCAACAATACACTTTGAGACTTCCTCCTTCCTTCCCTCCAAAAGAGATTGAAATAAGTTGGCACCGGCATCCCATGTTCCATCCAAACACAGAGCCATCACCATCATCCTCTTCTTCTTGAACAAGTAGTACAAGTATTTTCTTTTATCGAGAGTAGAAAAGCTAACAACAGAAGAACATGAACATGCTTTTCCATTCTTTCCCTTTCATACAACTTCCTGAATTGCCATCATCATCATCGCCATCGTCATTGGATTGAGTTGGGATTCCTGAGAAAGGAGCCCACTCAGAAATTCAATCCATAATGGGCTCATGCTGCGAGCACATTGACAGAGAATTTTCTTGAGTTGATTTTTGTAGTTCTTTTTTACATGGCCCATTCCTGTTGGTTTCTCTCACAAGACAAAGAAGAAGGAATATTTTTCTTCTTCTCCTTTTGGCACGTCGTGCAAAAATATTTCAGAGAGAAATATAATGTGCAAAATCATGTATCCCGGAAGTAAAAAATATTTGCAAGTGGGTTGGGCTCAGGGATTTGGGAAAATTGAGACTCTGTTTAATTCGGTTACTTCCAAAGTTTCCCTAATTTAAGTAACTGAGCGTTATCGAATTTTATCTTAATTAATTCATCAGCATTACTTCCCCTCCCCACCCCGATGTTTTTCCCCCGAATCAATGAATGAACGGAATCTGTCTATTTTTCATAATAATTCTGAATGCGTAGTTTTGGAGGGGAACCCGGAGAAAGTTTTTTAGGTACATGAAAGTGAAAGTTAACAACAGCGCACTTCTGCATAAGAGAGAACCTCTCTTTAATCTTTCAAAATCTTTTCCCACTGTATGTTTTATTCCATATTCTTCTTCTGACAGCTCCAGTCCCAGCCACTGGCACCCCACTTGATACTCACTCCTCAACAAACAGAGACTGGCACCAACACCGAACTCGAAGGAAAGCACGTTTTCCCTCCACTCTCTTATTCCATGCATCATTCCTCCACCACCACCATAACAATAACTTTCTCTCCTCATCGTAGAAATTTTTTTCGCCAGTTCCTCATGCCATGCCACTTCAATCCTATTTTTCTTCCTCTTCTCACACAACTTCTTTGTCTTCCTCGCCACCAATGTAACGGGAAGGGAGAAAGTAAAAAAAGGAGTGCTCTTCTTCTCCTTCGTCTTCTTCTGCCAAGTGAGTGCTCAGCTTTGGCTAAAAAGAAGCTCACAATAAAAATGAGATAGACAGGTCGGCGAGATTTATCCCTTCAGATTTTTTAATAAGAGGAAGCCCAAGCCAAGGGAGGAGAAAATATATTTTTTATTTGTATAAAAACAGTGCCTCCTTCATGCATGCATAGGTTTACTTATATGTGTAACTTCTCATTTGAGTCATATCAATGCATCACATCACATCCAATTCCTTAAGGTAGCCTTCAGTCGGGAGTGAAAATGAGGAAGATTCATGCTCTTTTTCTCCCACTTTCTCTTTCCCTTTTTTTCTGCGATGGATTTAAGGCAGGGCATGAGCTTGAATTTACTTCCTTTCACCCGGCAAGTTTTTTTTATAAAAAATAATAATTCAGACCAGAAGGTTAAAAAAAGAGCTGTGATGCGGGGAGCTTCTTTTTAGTTTACTTTTTTCTTTTGATTTTTTAGAAGAAAAAAACTGATGGGATGTGATGAAAATGAAAAGTTAACCTGGCAGACAGACGTGAAAAGAATCTATATATTTATCTATCTAGCCGGAGTATTTTTTACGGATCATTTTCATCACATTTGTTGCAATTCTTCTGAAAGGAGCAAGAACGGAGGATAGAATATCAAATGAATGGGGGCTTTGTTCAGTATTTTCTGTTAATCCGGAATGGGATCGATATGCTGTTGAGCTACTGTCTTAATTTTTTTGTACAGAAGTAGTTGTTTATTGATCATCTAAACAATGCGAACCTGATTTGATGAAGACATTTAGGCGATGGATCAAACAACTTCATAAATTATGGAACGGTGAAGATTTAAATGGATCGGAAAAAGCAAACAGGAAGTTTCAACCGGTGCCCCAAATTGTCCATGCAAAATCAACACGAGAAAATAGAAGACCGGTTGATTCTGATCGCTGATTTCATACCGGTTTGCTTCAAATTAGAGGTCAAATATTTAACCTTCAACAATTTGAAAGTTACTTAGGTAACCATAGACGATTATTTATTAGCCTCAATCAACCCACACGGTTCTTCCTGTTTTCATAATCATTTGATCAGGAACAATAACCTGCTAAATTATCAATAGACTTGTTTAGTTAGATTATATTAATGATTTCAATCATTAATGATCTGATCATGATCTATCGGAGAAACATATTATTATGAATCATTATCATTATCCTCAATACTATTTATTTGGAAGAGCCACCGGCTAATTTTGACCAATTCTTCTTCGTTGGAAATAGTCCGAGTCTGTGAAATGAGTAGGAATACAAACTGCATAGATAAATACTCACACAAACCGCTTTGATTGATCTGAGGTAAGTCAAATGGTTTTCTAAGGCACAATTAATATAAGATGTTTTCAAAGACCATAATATGCCCCAATTTTGCAAACCACGTCCTGCCCTCCAACTGCCCTTCAATTAGCTCCATATTATCATCAAACATAAAAATCGCGGGGAAAAATTAAAAACAAGCTTAATTTGTTTTCTACCGATAAATAAATACTTCAAGTCAAGTAGGTGGAAGCTAAAATTGGATGATTGCAGTTATCGTCAGTAGTTTTTTTAACCTTCAAATCATCCTGCCCCCAATTGATCAATTCAATTCAAACAATTTGAAAACAAATTAAATCCCTTCCTTACATTATTAGTCACCCTACCCTTTAATTCTCATTTTAAGTAAACTGCACTAGACTTATCCAGTACTTTTTTTTTGTCGGGGAAGAAAACAGGTTGAAATTATCAAGCGTAGAAGCTACATTCGATTACTTCATATCGCGACAGACTTATATTAGCTAATT
>JAQGAI010001345.1:0-15038 GCA_034696905.1 Lepidocyrtus violaceus | reverse complement strand
TGAAAATAATAGGTACATACATACATTTGTATTAAGTACGCTGGAGAAAGCAGGATCAGGTCGATGGTCCCCCAGTCGTCCCATCCATTTAATTCTGTGGGTCTGGTCTGGAGCGGAACTTTTTATCGCTTTACCTCCAACCTTCTTCTTTCCTCCAATCCATATCTTACCTTACTTCCATTCCCACGTTACACAATATCTAAATTTATTTAAGAAGTCTGAGCTGTTGATGTTTCAGAGCTATCTCAATTAAATAACAATTCATTTTCAAGTTTGCAAAAATACCAATAAATCAAGCCATTCCTGTTTTAAATCCACTTACCTAAATATTTACCCTCTTATCGACCCATGTCATTTTTGGGATTTTACGGTTCATCCTAAACCATCCCATCCCATTCAATATTTATTTTATTCCCACCATTCAGTTTTACTTTCACTTTGCTCCCTTTAACCTTGCAACTTTCTTTGATACACATTCCAGTGCTTTGCCTCGTGCCATCCATGCTTTATTCCCTTCCATTATACTTATCCATCCCAGCGTGCACTACACACTTATGCAAGCTTGGATGATGCCTTTTTGGTGGTGGTGCCACTTGCCTGTCAAGCTTGTAAAGGTATTACTACGCATTATTCTCACCATCACCTTTTTATATCCCCCACCGACCGACCGAAGAAAAAAACAGACATCCTTTCCTCAGCCCTTTTCCCGTTCAACTCAACCACAAACACGATAAATAATAGCAAACAAGCTTGTACTACTCCACCGGGGAAAATATATATTTTATGCAATTCTCTTTCTCCCTCTCTCCACCATCCCATTTCCCTTTTTCCCCTTCAATTCAACCAGACAACCCAAGCAAACCAAACCACTACACAACATCCACAACAGCCCACTAGAAAAAAACTGGCAGGGGAAAAATGCACAGTCACTTTTTTTCTTTCTTTTCCAATTCAAATTCCAGTACAAAAAAAAAGATCCAAGCCAAGTCAAGCTCAACCAAAAAGCCAGTCAGAGAGAAAGCAAAAAATAAAGAACGCTAACCAAAATGCAAAGCAAAAGACCTTTCTTTCTTCTACTTTCTCTTTATATATTTTTTCTTTAAGATAAAAAAAAGAGCATTGCCTAAGCTGAGATCTCTCGGACAAAGGAGATAAAAATGGAAGCACACGGGCTAGGATGCAACTTTACAATGAAGCTGACACAAACAAGCTGGGAGAAAACATAAAGAAAAATCTGTTTTTGCATTGCATTTTGTATTTTTTTTATCGTAATTCGAAATGTCCCCATCATCATCATCTTGCTAAGAACCAGTTGGAGATTTTCAAAACTAACAACAAGTTTGAAAGCTAAATAACGCAGTTCGAGACTTAGGCCTCGCTTCAGCAGTCTGCTCACAATTCAATTCTTATCCCTTCTTGTTAGTTAGTAAAATGCGTGTGTATCGATGGGATGAGGAGAGTGGATGCAGATGATGATGTAGAGGCGGAAGAGGAGGGAAAGCTACTACGTATGTAGGTATTTTACATGATGTCCTTACATGTACTTACTTTTCATAGCCGGTGTGACTATGACTATTGTAGATGCAAGCAAATGAATGCTATGACAGGGAGAAAGTTGCTCTTGCTACTGCTCAGCATGATGATGATGATGTGATCCATCTTTTCCTCCAAAAAAAGCATTTTGAAATAGGTACATACATACCCATCTAAATATGGAGGTGGTTGGTTGGCTTTGGCTTGTTGGTCCGTACGTGCCATGGTGGATTGGGCTGGAGTGGAGTTGGAGTAGGATGCATGACATCATACAAGTACCAACATACATTGAGATAGATATTGCATTTTCTATTGTGGATGGATATACGGATGAGAGCGTTTCCCGTTCCACTTTGGTAAAAAAAATCTACTTTTTTCCCTACTTTGTCTTTCCTCTCGAAGGCATCTCTAATACATAGTAGCTTGCTAGGCACTAGGCATGCATGTACCTATGCAATAATGCCTAGTGGCTGCTGGGTGAAGAAAAAAACGGGAATGGGTTTTTGGGGAGAAGCGATTTTCAAGATGAAAGTTGGAAAGTCGGATTGAACGGTTCAATTTGAACCAGAACAACTGGAAGCCGGAGAGCTCCCAGCATCCACCATCCAAGGCGAGATGAGCAAACCAGATTTTAGTTTAGCTTTGCTGCTGGAGCTGTGAACAAGAAGGGGAGAGAGAGAGAGATAGACAGAGGGCAAAGCAGAGCAGTGGTGAAAGGTGAAGTTTTACATTTCCCGTTCATATGTATTAGTACGTAGTACTTTCTCCGGGGGAAGAAAGTGGAGAGAGTTGGGTGATTAAAATAAGTTTAGACTTGGGAGTTGGAACTGAGATTGGGTCCTCTGATAAAATCTTGAAATCACTGCCAACAAAATATGTCATACAGACATGTATGGGGATCCCAAGTCTGATTTTTAAATATAATCATCATACTTTTACTTACTTGAAGAAAGTGTTGTGATAGGACTAGAACTTCCGGAGAAGGAGAAAGTTTTTAATACGTGATTCCACATCCTCAACAAATCTCACATTGCCCATGCTACTGTAATGAAACTTTCAAGTTCAAATGGGAAACTGTTCTAAAAGAAACCTTCAAGAGGGAGAGGATCTCGTTGAATAAATTGAATTAAATTTTAATGTGAGTGGAAAAAAGATGTTGTGCGTTTTTACAAGTGGATAATGTTACATTACATAAAAATGGTTACATGAGTATTGTAGCAAGAAGGATACAACAAAATTCATATTTTTATGTGCTTAACATAAGTAAAGTTGAGTAAAAAGTTTAGTATTACGTAAGCTAACCTCTAATTTATAACAACGATTAATATTCATTTAGATTTTCAGTGAGTTATGTATAAAGTTTGCAAATATGTATAAAGTTTTTTAAGGTGCTCGTTGACTTTCTCCAGGGTCAGCTCATGTAACATTCTGATCTGATACTTTGAAAAGTGATCCATTATGCAATGAAGGTGCGTTAGTTAAATAAATATTGGGGAATACCAAGCTGTTCCCGTGACCTCCCAAACTTACCTACGCAGACTATTACTACCAGCTTTCATTGAGTGGCTGCTGCTAGTCGAACCGGTAAGTGCAATATGACGGCTCAACGAATCTTTCATTGAGCTTTCACTTCCGCTTTTACCTAAGAGCTAAATACATACATATAATATTCATGAAGATCATTTCAGCATTTTAGAATGAATGCTCGTTGGAACAAGTTTCGCAACTTGATAGATATACATACCATTCTTTTCCCCATTCATGTTTCAATTTCATTATCATTACCTTCCTCAATTGTTAGGACAGAAGCATCATATTTACCGAATAGGCCAACACCGCATTAAAATAAGACATTTCTAGGGATGCATCCACGAGACAGCCAACTCCCCACATTTTTATTCCCAACACTCGGCATCCTTTTAAACTTCTCTTCAGTTCCAAATACTGCCCCCTGTTTCCTCCCCTTCGATCGGATGCCATCCCCATTCCTACCTGAATCCTCCATCGTTCCAATCCATTTTCACAAGACTCCAGAATAAATCTACAGCATTTAAAACTAGTCAGTTCAAAAGCCATTACAAACCCAGTTGCGACTGCTGTTGGAGCGACGAAGAACAACGAAATCTTCACACCAAGCATTGTCACATTGATTCCCGTCACAGCTAAGAAAAATCCAACGTATAAAAAAACCGAAGTCAGGATTTCAACCAGATACATGGAAGTATACAGAAGCTCCATTTGGTAGTAGGCATTAAATGAAGATCGATTCAAACTTTTGCTCAAAATTTTCTTCAAAATAAGTAAATACTTTACGGACGCACTAAAAACAACCAACGCGACGGTTCTACTTGACACGGCAACCGTTTGGGCGCACATTTGGATAAATATATGACGGGAAATGATAATGAGAAGGTGATCATTGATATGAGTACATTTCATGGCTTCCAGGATCAGGCAAATTGGGTCATGATTCCCGTATACGAATAGAAACGATCCCAGAGAAATGTTCAGCGTTACATAGAGGACAAATAAAAGTAGAAACATCCCCAGCCAGTCCGGCATTTCCCGGGGGTCACGCTTCCCCGTCCCCCACCTAAGAAATTTTACAACTTCTCCGGTAAGTGAGCTTTGTTTAGTTGGTGAGGGCAAATGCAAATCTTCCATTTGGTCAATCCAATTTGCAACAATCACCCAGTCCTCTCCATACTGAGGCAGTATTAGTATGTCGTTGATCATCACAAGGAGAATTACCTCCGCGAGGAGGATGCTCACAATGACTTGGTTCATTGATAGTACTCCATCTGGCAGGAATTTGAAAGTCATGAGGAGTACCATAGTCATGAAGGAAAAGTTTCCAAGGTTGTACCAAACGATTTGCATAGGTAGAATTCGCCTGTAGATCCATTTCTCTTCTGAGGAGGACCAAGTGAAACTATGAGAGTTGGTTATAAGATTGGTTAGCTTGGTGCTAAAATTGAAGGCGAGTGAAACGAGCGGGCTTGGCATGGTTAGTTAAAGGAAATTTAACCGGATTTGAATTATTTTTTAACAAACTTCCTTCTGCACAACAACAAGACATGTATGTGTATTCTTGTTTCATATTTCGTGTCAATGTCAATGTTGTAAATCCAAAACCAAGTTCGTAATTTTCTTTGGTTATGGAAGAACGCTGGAGATTATATCTTGCATTTACTATTTGATTATGAACTAGTGATAAGACAAAGGAAAATTTGTGAATGCATACATAATTCTTTTAAATTTGAGGAATTTTCGAATTGCAATTTATAGCAATAGTGGATCATTATAAAAGAACAGATTAGGTTATGCAACATGCATGAAATGAGAATTTTATGGTTAAAGCAATCAATCAAAGTGGAGCTTAAACATAATAGTTCAAGCGTTTGTTTGAAAAACGCTGCTACTTAGAAATAACTGGCAAAATTGGAATCTTTATTTTGTAATTCTTCGGCTTCCCTCCCATTTAAATTAGTTTAATTATTAAAGTCGCTGTTAAAGCTATTTACAACAATTACAGTAATTTTGCTTTCGATTATTTGAGCCATTACAGTCGAAAAACTACGAAGAACTATAGTTGAGCTTACTTGTAAAAAAATCTATTCTTGAAATATTTTCTATCCTTCACCCAAAATCATCAAGTTCACAGAATGGAGCAAAACCACATCAAAAAATGCCATTTGCATTGAAGCATTCACCTCACTTCCCAGTCCTCCCAGGTGTATACTCACCACCCTGCAACCTTTCAAACTCTTCCTCAACTCCAAATCAATCCATCTTTCCCCATTGTCTCTGGGGATCAGGGCTCCCACCGCTTTCTGAAATCTCCATCGCCTCAAAGCCCCCTCGCTCCTTTCCAATGCTAACCGACAACTGTGAAATCCAAATGCAACGCCCCCAACAATGATCATCGTCACAATGGCCGTCATCAAAAATATGGGTAGGCTTCCTGCTTTCAACCCAAACAGCATTGCATTGCTCCCAACCACAATCAAGAAAAATCCCAGTACCAGCACGGCCCCAACCATCCATGACGACAGTATGATGAGATACGCCATGCAAATCTGCATCTCCTTGTAGTAAGCCAGTGTCAAACGGCTGCATTGTCGGGAGGTCACCTTCAAGCAAATTTGCAGATATTTTATTGATGCACAGAACATAATTAGCAGGGTGGTCCTCATGGTTAGCCCCACAGATTGGCAAGACATTTGGAGGACAAGATGGCGTAGAATTTTTATAATTATGTTGTCCTTCAGCTGTTTGGATGCATTCCCGGCGACCAGTGCCAAATAAATGGGGTCGTAATTTCCGAGAACAATGAGGATGGCTCCGAGGGCGAGAGTTGCTGTGTATGAAATTACAACGTCGAGAAGTATAAGACCCAGCCAGTCTGGAGGAGCAAATGGGTCATGCTTTCTCCTGAGCCATTTTAAGATTTTTTCAATTTCTAAAAAAAATGTAGTCCAAAATTTTAACCTTTTTTAACAAATTGTATATTTTTAATTACTCACCTTGCAAAACCAGCTTTAAGTAAAACCGTAGCTTTCCCTTTTTGGGTATCACTTCATGAAAGCACGCCGTAGGGATGTAAAAATCTTCCACAGAATCAATCCAATTCGTCGTCATCGCCCAGTCCTCCCCAAACAGCCCAATCAACAAATCGATAATCACTGAAAGAAACGTTGCCTGAACCAGCAGGGCACTCACGATAATCTGGCTCATTGATAACGGCCCATCCGATTGGAACTTAAAAGTGGCTAAAAGAACAATCCCAATCAATGAAAAATTTGCCAGGTGAAAGCAGATAAATGGGATGGGTTTCATCCGCTTGTAATTCCATTGTTCTTGGGAGGCAGACCAGGTAAAGCTGTAGGAGGGGAAGATCCAATCAGTCAGCTTTTGATTTAGGGAGTTAGCCAGGGAAATTAGTGGGCTTGGCATTATTATGTCGTCTGTCTTGTATGGACAGTGAGTTAAAACTGAAGTGCAATTGTGGCATTTCAAATTACCCGATCGTTAAATAAAAAATAAATTTTCGTCAATGTTAACAATTACGTTAAAATTACTGTACAACTCGGAGCCAATTTGCCAGTTGCATAAACATAACATTTACGTAATGGAAGAAATATGGAAACCATAGCCAAAAACGAAAATAGAAATTAAAATCTAATTTATTGATAAACATCTTCGTAAAGCAGCATCATATTAACAGAGTTAATGAGCATAGCATTAAAATATCCGATTTCCACATTGACATCCAAGACGCTCCCAATCCCACCCGCGTACATGTACATAACTCGGCATGCTTCTAATCTCATCTTCAGTTCCAAATACTCCTTCCCATTTCTGATCCCTCCTCCCGTTTTATTCCCACCTCCTCCTTTGGTCCCGAAAGGACTACTTCCGGTTCTGATCTTGATCTTGGCCGCCTCCAGTTTCCATCTTTTTAAAGCACCTTCACTCCTCTCCAGCAATGTCCTACAGCACATGAAGCCGAAAACAATCCCTCCAGTAACAACGAATGTGACGAAGGACGCCATGAAAAACAAAATAACATTTCCTGTTTTTATCCCAATCAACATGACATTACTGCCAAGGACGAGGAGTACGAATCCCAACATGAAAAAGGCTCCAATGATGGTGGACGCCAGGCCGATTATGTATCGGAGAAAAATTTGGAGCTCTTTGTAGCACCGAAGGGAGAATGGGGTGAAGGGGAGGGATGCGATCTTGATTAGAATTAGGAGGAGCTTGATGGAGGCGGAGAACATGATTAGACTCGCAGTTCGGCAGGTGACGGATACTGTTTGGGCGCAGGTTTGGAGGATGACATGTCGTAATAGGTGGGTTAGTAAATGGTCCCTTAGATGGGATGGGACCTTAAGGGCTACCAAGCATAAGTAAATTGGATCGTATTTTCCGATTACGAAGACAAGCGTTCCCAAAGTGAACATGGTTGTGTAGGAAATTACGCATGAAATGAGGAACAGTCCAAGCCAGTCTGGATGGGGCCGTTTGGAACTGGGACGATTTCGTTTCGTTAGCCATTTGTAAAGTTCGGATAATTCTGAAAGCAAAAACTCCAAAAATTTAGAAAATTTTGAAAATTGAGTGAAAACATTATTGTTGTAAAATAATTTGAATACCTTTCCGAATGACCTTAGCATAAAACTTGGCATTCTTTTCCCGACTGTCCAGATAAGCTTGTAAACCTTTTGGGGGTAGATAAAGCTCCTCCGCAGCATCAATCCAATTCGTGCCCAGCACCCAATCCTCACCATGATATGAGATCATCACTTCGATGCACAAACAGAGAATTATGGCTTGGAGGAGAAAGCCGCTCATAATGGCCTTCCGAGTTAGGATCAGTCCTTCCGGTAAGAACTTGAACAGCATGAGAAGGACCACAAGGATATATATAAAACTGGCCAAGTTTAGTAGAAAAAACTGACAAGGTTTGATTCGATTGTAAATCCATTCTTCCTTGGATGAGCTCCAGATAAAGCGATAAGAAGGGTTGATCCTGTTGTTCAGCCTTTGATTTGCTGTATTAGCCAGTGAAAGTAATGGACTTGGCATGTTCTTGCCCTTGTAATCCAGGCGATGGGATTAGTACTGGAATGGATGCATCTTCTCAGTGTGATTAACGATTATTCGAAATATATGAATGTAATATATTTATTTTTACCTGAATTAGTCCACGGGGAGGAAGTCATTAATAATGACCGCGTTGACGTTTAAAGGTTAACTGCCAATTGCGACACGAGCAGTCAATTGAGACTAACTGCGAGTGTGGGATAATAGCTCCGATTATGTTTATGCGATTCCAATCTTCTTTCTGAAAACAATAAATGTTCCCAATGTTGGTTATGTTATGTTACTCCAGTAATTTGTCAAAATGACTATCATTAAATTAGCGATCTGAAATAAACGGATTATTGCAATCACGGGACCAGACAATTTTATAATGACAGTCGTAATTCCTTCAGTCAGTGAACTAATCAAGGTCCCAAAAGTAAATTTTTATTGGTCTCTCAGAAAATAATTGGGGATCCAGGTGGGCAGGGTCCATAATATGGCTATGCAAATTATCCACTTATGAATGTTTATTAACGTGAATGTTAAATTTCTATAATCGATTTATTTTTATCAAAAAAAAGCTCAAGTTTGACTTTTATTTTTTGGTTTTACAATTTACACAATAATTAGTAACGGATGAAAAGGGAATAGACTACAAAAAATCTTCAATCACCATCATCAAATTAACGGAGTTCATAAGTGCGGATTGGAAGTATCCAATTTCCAAATCCACATTGATGATGCTAGCCGACCCAGCCGTTCTCATACACATTACTTGACATGCCTTTAAACTTTTAGAAACCTCCGATTTGTCAATTCCCCACCTCCCCCACCACTTCCGATACAGTCTACTGCTCACCTCATAACGCCACCTTTTCAAAGTTTTGTCACTCGTTTCCAGGATGGTCCTACAGCTAAAGAAGTTAAAGCAGGCTCCCATCAAAATGAAAAGCGTCACGGATGCGGACATGATGAGCAAAGAAGGTCTCCCAATTTTCACCCCAATCAGCATTATATTGCTCCCAATGACCATTAAAGTGAAGCTTAGAGAAAGCATCACAGACATTAGACGAGCGGACACAAGCTTGATATAAGTACAACCAAGCAGCAGTTCCCTGTAAGACTTAAAGGCAAATGGACTGAAAGGGAGGGCCGCAACGGAAAGCAAACTTTCCAAAGACTTTACAGCCATGCTGAAGGTCATCATTATAGCTGTGCGCATGGGGAGGACCATAGTCTGGGCACAGATTTGGAGGATAACGTGACGCAGCAATTTGATTATGAGGTTATCCTTCAAAAAGGAAATCGATTTGATTGAGATGATTGTTAGGTAGAAAGGATCGAAGTTCCCGTACACAATGAAAATCGGCCCGATTGTAAACATGGCGGTGTAGCAGAATGCGACGTTGAATAGGAGTAGTCCCAGCCAGTCCGGATGTGCCTGGTGGTCTCCTTTGATGAGTCGTCTGAATAGTCTTCGGTGTTCTGGAAAATCCAAAATAGATAATTATTTTTAGTCAGAATCAGTTTTGTTTTGACAATGATGATTAAGACTAGCCCACCTTCGACAATGGCTTCCATGTACCCTCTCAGGGTTTTGTCCGGTCTGGCTCGAATCCCTTTCGGATTATAGGTGTCCACATTGAGACAAATCCAATTAGTGACATTAACCCAGTCCTGTCCATTAGCTACGATTAGGATATCGATAAACAGGGAAAAGCAAATGGCTTGGACGATGAGGAAACTCATCCCAACCTGGTTGAATGTGAGCAACCCTTCCGGAATGAACTTTAATGTGATGAGGAGGAACACGGCAGTGAACATAATGTTGGCTAGATTGAATACAAAGTACTTTAGGGGTTTGAAGGGCTGGTAAATCCATTCCTCGTTGAGGGAACACCAAACGAAATTGTATGAGGGGAAGATGAGCTGGGTCAGCCTCTGGTTCACCGCTTTCGAAAGTAACACAAGTGCGGTCGGCATTTTAGCCAATGTGGCAAAGATTTGGCTTGAATTTTTTTTAGGAAATGGTGATAATTGTAGGGATTGGTAGGTATCAGTTCTGAAGTACAAATGAAACTTTGACCTTCCTGTCTACCGACGTTATATGAATGGGTTCTACAAATTATGCAGTTTAAAGGATAGTTTAAGTGGCCAACTAGTCCAATTTGCTCATCAACTTCAAATTTTCTAAAAGTTAATTTTTGCATCGTGTATAAAAAATGAGATCGAAGTTATGTAAAAAAAAATCCAATTGTTTTAAGCGTTGTTAATCGACACGTTCGTCGACAATTTAATCTAACGATTCCGCAAATTATGTTATAACCCATTCAAATTTACTGTAAACCGCTTTTCTTCCGGATTACGTAAAATGTCAACCTTGTTAAGCTGATTCATACATATAATTAATAACATATTATGCATCTAGTTACAGATATCATATACAAGTTTCCGTCATCTTTGAACTTAACAGAACAGAAGGTACATTGCATATCGACTATTTCTCACGTATTCATCAGGAGAAAGGCCCAAGTACAAAGAACATAGGTAGGTATGTATTTCTTTTACAAAAAAAGGAAAACAAGTCATATCTCATTCTATCTTTTAAAAAATGATCAAGTCAATCAATGACATTCAAACAAAGGTTTTTCATCTTTGCTTAAATAACTTTCAAATTCATAGCTCCAGCTAAAATTGAAGTTGAGTGAAAGTAAAAAATTATTGATTTATTGATTTTTGATGATTGATTGATTAAAATATTGATTAAAAAAGTCAATTTATGATAGCTCTTTTCTCCCATCGCAATCCTTCATTTTTACAATAGGTTTTTTTTACAAGTCAGAAGACAACATCATCATGTTAACCGAGTTCATCAACACCGCAAAGAAATATGCTTTCTCCACCTCCACATTGATGACATCCCCAGTCCCAGCCACCTGCATGAACATCAATCGACACCCTTTCAGACTTTTCAAAACCTCCGATTTACTAACCCCCTGTTTCCTCCTCCAGGATGGAGTTACCCCAGTTGCAATTTCCAACCTCCATCTCTTCAATGCCCTCTCACTCCTCTCCAAAACCAGGCGACAACAGTAAAAGCAAAACACATCCCCAAAAAACATAATCATTGTCAGGGATGCCGACATAAAAAAGAGCGGCGGATTCTTAATTTTTAGCCCAAGTAGCATCACATTGCTTCCAATGACCAAGAGGGATCCCACCAGTGTCAGCAATACTGCTATTATCCCAGACACGATGTGCTTCACATAAATGGATCCGATTAGCAGCTCTTTAAAATGTCGATATGCCAGGGGGCTAAATGAGACCGATGAAATTTTGCATAAGCTTGCCAAAAATTTCACAGTCATGCTGACTGTGATCAGAATGGCCTTCGAGCTGGTCAGAACAGCCGACTGGCAACATAGTTGAGTAAGCAGGTGCCTCAACATTATTATTACGAGGTTGTCCTTCAAGGATGAAGTGGCTTCAATTGATCCAAGCACAAGATAAAAAGGGTCCCAGTTCCCATTCACAAAGAAAATCGATCCAATCCCGAATGACGCTGTGAATGCCAACAGCACATAAAGGAAAGCCAGTCCTAACCAGTCCGGCTGATACCGATCCCGAAGCCCTTTGCTCAAAGTCCATTTAAATAGCTTGCTGACCTCTGGAAATAATCCATAATTAAAATAATTAGGGTTAGAATTAAAATACTAAAATGTAGCGAAACTTATTCAGTTAAAACTGTTCAGCTTCTACTACTACACCTTCGATAAGCAGTTTTAAATAAAATTTCCAGCTGTGGTCGGCCATCCCACGAGTTTCAAAACGTTTTGAAGGAAGGTAGGTCTTCTCAGCAGAATATATCCAGTTTGTGATGTTCACCCAGTCTTGGCCATCAGATATGATGGAGACATCAACAAGGATACAGAACATGAGTCCTTGTGCGGAGAGGCCACTCATGACGACCTGGTTGAATGTCACAAGTCCTTCAGGAATAAATTTGAAGATGAGGAGGAAAAGACATGCGAAAAAAGTAAGGTTGGGCAAGTGGAATACGAAATATGAAATGGGGTTCATGGGTCGGTAAAGCCATATTTCTTTGGTAGGAGACCAAATAAAACTGTAAGAGGGGAATAAGAAATTAGAAACTTTCTGATTTACAAGGTTGGCCAGTGCGACTGTCGGACTTGGCATTTTGATAGGTTGTGTTGTAATCACTGATCAGAAAGGAAATATGGCGTAGCTCAGTCAAGGACGCTCCACAGTAACCAGCTTAGTTCCATCGATCAAAGCAAGCCAGTTACTGTGGAGTGTGGAGCCTCCTTGGCTCCTGTTCTACAATACATTTTTTTTTCTATTATCTCCTGATGAAAAAGTCAGTATTGCTTCGAAAGCTTGAGCTGAAATATAATTTTTATTTCCTTATCGATCACGTATCCCGATAAGTCTTTTCCTATTAATTTTAAATTTTGTTTCAAGTTGGATTGGAATATGGGAAGGACACATAACTTGTTTTCCCCAAACAGTTGATCAGCCATAAATAATTACCCGGAGAAAGTTCTGGAACTGCGTCGTCGATTTTTTAATTTCTAAATTGTAAAATTGGTTCCAATATTATGTATTCCAGCATTTAATGCTTTTTTTAGTAACGAGTAAAACAACTGGGCTTTGTATGGACTTGACAATATTAGAAAATTATAGAATTTACTGGACATATTAGAGATTTTCTCCAAATTATGTCCCAAATCATGATAACTATTAACCACTTATGCATTACAAACAGTTTGATAATCATGGGAAACTGACTGACATATGAAAGGGAATACAAATCACTTTATATGAAAAATCCTATATTTTATAGGTACTGTTAAATTCCTCGATGATTCCCTTAATTGCGTATTTATAAACTACTGCCTGCATTTTTGAAGCCGACAGTAAGGATATGGGCAGATTTAACAAACTTTGCCAGCTATCTTGCATAATATCGTAATTGATAGACATGTTTTGCTCAGTGACCTCGAGAAGGAACTGTTATGAGCAGGAAACTTTTAAACTGAAGTAATTTGGATGCTTTGTTTAAAAAACTATTATTATTTTCGAAACGGATTATATTTTACATGCACTTATTTCTCATGGCATAGTTTATTTTTTAGTTAAATCACGTCTTAAGATTTAGCTAGTTCCTCTGACCATTCTCACACTCTAAAAACATCCCTCCTCAACAGCAACAATATCGTTACGGAATGATCCAGCATCCAATAAAAATAGCCCATTTTCACGGATCTACTCACCACAGCAAAGCTATTCATCCTCAACATCATCGGCCTCAATCCGGCTAATCCACACATATGCAACTTACTCCCATTCCTGGCAGAAGCCTCACCCCTCCAACTTTTCAAAATCCTTTCCGTGAGCTCCAGTATAAATGAGGCAATTCTAAAAATCACCTCCGAAAATATTAACATGAGCAGGACCAAACTGGAAGCGGCTGCTGCAACAGTCCCATTTCCGGTCCTAAACCCGTACACGGCAGCATTAATCCCTGCAATCAGGGTGAAGTAGGAGACCGTCATGAAGCCCGTTATCACATTGTTCGCCAATCCGGACTGGATAATGAAGCAGATGTAGAGCTTTGAGTAGAGACGAAGACAGCCCATGCTCAACTTCATCCTCTCCATCTTTCTCAAAAGATTCAAGTAGGATGATGCCATATTCACGGTGAGCATAATGAAGCACCGGAAGTTCATCATAATGGCTTGGTTATAAAGTAGGCTGGTGATGTGCCGGATCAATGCGAGGAGCCAGCTTTTCCTTAGACTCAAATGGAACAGGGAGTCCACAAAGAGGTAGAGAAGGAAGAGGGGATCCTCCTCCCCAAACGAGAAAAATAAAGCGAAGAAGATGCCCATCAAGGGATAAATTATTGCGACGAGGATGAGTAGCATCCCAATCCAGTCCGGGGAACGTAGTTGTTCCTTAACCTGTTCCTTGAATTCTGCACATAAAATATTTAATTGAATATGAATAATTAATTAACTAACTTTTCAAAATATCAATTCGCATCAAAAACCTTACTTGCAATTGCAACTCTTATCATATATCTCCAATTCCGTTTACGGCGGTTGCCTCCAAGCTTCCTTTGCTTGGGCTGCTTAAAATCTGCCACATAATTTACTCTCCCAATGTCCATCCTCCGTTCCGTCTCAAAAACCCAGTTCGTGATGGACACCCAGTCAGCCCCATAAATGATCATGACGAAGTCGCACAACAAGCCAATGACAAAGGCTTGCAGGGGCAATTCGCAAATTATCAGAGTTTTCACTGGGAGTAGTTTCAAAGCTAAAGAAATTATTACCACGATGATGGATACGCTGACGGAAATGAAGTTGGCTGCCAGGATGTAGTAATAAGGTTTATAAATTTTGGGATCGGATTTATAACTCCATTTCCCTAGGGAGGGGTCCCAGGAAGCGAAGTAGTAGGGGATGGTGTGATCGCTGATCCTTTGGCTCATGGAATTTGCGACGAGGACCAGTTTGGAAGGCATTGTTGGAGCAGGGACAGCACTTCAGTTGCAGTTCCTTTTCAAATGGGCCCAAGTCCCGTGTTGGTAGACCATTGTTGGATAATATTTTAATTTGTTTGTGGAAATATGAATCAAATAATATTTTTTCAGTATTTTGGATTGATTAGCTGGCTAACATGTAATTTGCTCTTTGAATGTAAGCTTGTTTTCTACCCAGAGGTTTGCAATGAGCCATTTTTAGATGAAAGATGCAGATGAAAGATAATTGTGCCATTTTCAAAGATGAAAAGATGAGATGATAGATGATTGCGGTTTTCAAAAGCTAAAAGATGAAGATGATAGATGAATTAATTTTTAAAAAGATGAAAGATGAGATGAAGAT
>JAQGAI010001344.1:0-15040 GCA_034696905.1 Lepidocyrtus violaceus | reverse complement strand
CGAGATAGGGGTATAGTTCCTCCTCAGCAGCTTAATGACTGGATCTTACATGTATATTATGGCCAGTACTTCAAAGCAATTCTACCATCACACATCGCCTTATTACTTATGATGATGCTTGAAAAGCGTTTTACTGATTGCTCCTTCTCTCATCGTCCCACTTGAGTTGAAAAGTAAATATATTTGTCATGAGCTCCCTCTTCCCCCGCAACCCCAAATGGGGAGCTATATGATATCATTGAACTTGTGTAACAAAAAATGTTGGCAACCAACCTTATTCATGCAGGGAGACTCTTCATCCAGATGGAAAAGGTTTGCATTGAATGTAAGGTCAGACTGAAGGAGTAGTAGATGATAAAATGATGAGGACCGATGATGAAAACAAAGTGACGCGTAAGTAAGGAGTGTGAGTAAAGTCGCTCTCTAATGGGTTTTTCATTTACTTAGAAAAACAATAAGGGAAGTTGGTCCACTCTCTTTTAATACTTTCACCCGGGCTGCTCTCTACTTTCTCCCTAGTTTACTTAAACCTTGTTTTGATAGTGAAAACCAGGTTGGAAATACTCTTTGTCCCGATAGGATGTTTAAGCCTTTAATATTTGTTCGACTCCTCCTATTACTTTCCCCATAATATCCTTTTTACCCCATGCTGGATGGGGAATTGCTTCCATGTCCTGTTCGCTTTTGCATTAGTCTGGATTTTTCTCCATCGAAAGAAAGTAAGTAGGTATACAAAGTTACAGAGAGAGAGAGGGGGAGAGAGAAAGGAGCTACATAACTGTCTCAAGTATTTTTGGAAAGTTTTATTGTGTTCTTTTATCTGTGATTTTTATTTATTGTCTTGTTTTAACAAATCATGTTTCTATAAAAAGGAATTCTGACAGGGATACTTGAAAGTCGTCAGCACAGCGACGTTTCCCAGCATGTATTAAAACTTGGGATGACGGTCTGACGCAAAATATTAGAAAAAACAAGGGGAAAGGGAGAAAAAGAAAATAGATTGTTCCATTTAGGAATAGAGAGAAAATGTGTCAAGTAGGCATTGCCGTTTCCTACCATTTCTTACAACAACTCTTTCCCATTTCCATTTTTTATGTGTCCTGTATGTGGTGGTGGGAATGTTTGCTGTGATGATGATGGCGATGATTGTGCTACATTACTATACTCTGTCAAATGTTGAAGGTTGATCACTAAAAAAGAAGTGAACAGCCTAAAGAAAGCTTTTACATTACATCTCTTTCTCCCTCCACTTTCTCTTTCCTTTTCATTCGAGACACAAATAGGGAGAGCATGGAACACCAACACACACATGAAAAGAGTGGGACAGGACAAAGCAAATTCTGTAATTTATACAAAATGTATCAACATTTCATTATTCCTCCTTTATGGATTCGGTTCTCTTACATGATACTGTTTTATTCATTCCCGTCTTTCTTTTTTTGGGGGATATTTTCCCCTCATTCTCTTTCAATTCCCTCCGAACTTGTACATATGTATTCTTTCCTTTTTTCCTCGGCTCTTCCTTTTTCCCTTCATGACCATGACGAGGCTGTCGTCAAATGTCGATATTTATAATCCGTGATGCACGTGCCTTTGCTTTACCACAACAACTTTCTCTATCTTTCTCGTTCCATTGTTCTGTATCTTGTAGTCAATGCTCCCTGGATGGGAACAAAATCAGAGTTTTCAACTTTTCAGCCGGCGATCGAAATAATAAAGTAAGGCAGTAGTCGAGGAATGCATTATTGTTTGCTACTTGTGCTTTCCTTCGTTTCCATATCATATGAAGAAGTATGTTAGGGACATACTAGAACCCCTCTCCCATTTCAATTCTCTCTGTTTGCTCGAATAATATGAATTTGGAGAAAGCGGAGGAGTCCATAAATTCAAAAGAATTGTGAAGCTTTTCTCTTTGCTCTCAATATATTTAATATACTTACCTCGCACGCATCACCATCCCCCAATGTCGCTACATTTATATAACATATTAAATGGAATGGAGGCCGGAGTGCAAAAGAAATTTTTACTTTTCCATTCAAACAAACAAAAGATGCAGAGTTGGAGTTTGCCTGGAGAGAGGGGAATGAACAAAGAGAAAGCCAGAGAATTTGCTACAAGACTATGTTCGGATTGTGAGCGTGCACGTCAGGAGAAAGCAGTTTACCTTCCCTTCATAAGGTGACTAGAGACATATTTCTATATTATTTTGCCCCCTTAATATGGGAGACTTGTGAGGTAGAGTGGATTGATTCTGATACTTCGACTCCAAAAAGTTTCCTGAACTACCACGTTGTAGTCGTTGATGTGGTTTAACCCCTTTACCAACCTATAACTCTTCGCCATTATTGCCACTGTCGCCGCACAGTGTGTGAGAGAAGATGCGTGCGTAGGAAAAGTTAGAAACGGAATGACTTTTATAGTAGGCTATGCAATATACATGATAGAGGTACTCCTACATTTATATACGCTGATACGAAGAAACCAATTTTAGTTGACAGAAAATATTACCCAACTGTCTTCATTATTCTCTGGAGCTGAAGGTGGGCATATATACTCGTGTCCCTGTTTGTGCCATTCCCCCCTTCCTTTTCTCCCGTACTCAGGAAAGAAAGTTCAAGTCAAAGGAGAAGTAATCTGGTAGCATTCAAATTGAAAGCTTGTCTCCTATCTGACATTCAGCAGTTTTGCAACTGAGTTAGCAGTCAAATATGCCTTATGTGGAGGAGGAAAGGATAAGTTTAAGGGATGAAGGCTAAAAGCATGGTTTGATATGTGAGGAGTGAAGAGGCTCTGATCCTATTTTCCTTTCCACACAAATAGGAGAACTTATAGTAAAATTCATAGTCATGTTTGGAGGAGGTATTAACATTATATATGCGTGGAATATATAAATATAAGAAATATAAGTACCTCCTTATGTTCATACCTATGTACATAAGGTTCATGCTCATACGCGATTTACCACAGTCATTCCCTTTAACAGTTCTTCTCTGGAGCCCTTTTCAGATCAGAAAGTGAAAGTCTCTCCCTGACTATTCAACCATCCGTCCATTTCGTTTCTTCTTTCATTCCTGCTCCCCTTTTCTTTTTCCTCTCTTTTTTCTCTTCCAAACTCTGGCTGGGCTTTCTTTTTTACGCTAGCAGCTTTCAACTGTTCATTGTCCGTCTATCTAAACGTAAGGGGGAGAAAAGTTGAGAGCTACAGATGGATACACATAGACCACTGATGAATCAGTAGAATTCATGAGACTTTCACCACCAATGACTTCGTTGCTGCTGCTGCAGATGAAGCAAGGAATGTATCAAACGCGATGAGATGGACTAACGTTCATATATTTGTTGTGTATTCCTTTTTTTGGAGTGGGCAACATCGGTCGGTCTAGCTTCTGTATAGTATTGCAATCAACAAGAGACTGTAACTGTGGGAGTCATAGTCATCTGGAAAACGGACCATGCAAAAAGCTTTGCCGATGTAGTTTAACTTGTAAAATTGAGAAAGTGAAAGTTGGAAGAACAAGGAGAAAGGAAAATCCAGAGTTGTCGCTGTGGAGGGAAGAGAAAGTAAAGGAGCACGCGAGCACAGCTCAGTTCAAGAGGAACGGAACGAGAAAGAGAGATGATGATAAGGTTAGATTCTCACCCGTTATTCCACTGTACTCCATGCGCACTCTGTGCCCCAGATTACTTCCATTCTGAATTCATGCAATAGCTCCAGCTCAAGCATCCCGCTTCCCTAATACCAATTCCACACAAAAACGGAGGAAGCTCCGTAGTTTTTTCTCTGCAGGTTTGCATGTGTAGGGAACAGCTATTGTTTACAAGTAAGTAGAGAAGAAGAAATGAAGTTAGGATGGAGATGGTATTTTGCAAACCCAGCCACCGCCGCCATCAGCATCAGCAGTTTAGTTTTTTCTCTATACTTTCCCTTTTTCTTCTTCATAGTTTTTGAGTGCGTCTCACTCGTGTAAAAAATTATTATAAAAGCTTGAAGTGAGGTATGTAAACTTTATACTAGGGTATAGCACATAACATTCGGCATTCCCCTTTCGTCATCATTTCCCCATTGTTGTGCATTAGTCGGTTCAGAAGGTTTCTAGTCCCCTTGCTTTTCTCTCAACTCCAATTTCATATCGAATCAGAAATATTAAGGTATGAAGTCAATATTCGCTAGAAAGAGAGAGAGAGAAAGAGCAAAAGCGAAAGCTTCATATTATGAGAAATGAAGATTGGACACATCACATTTTTTAGAAGGCATTTCACTCTTTCCTGCTCACATTCAGCCGTCTTGCTCTTTTCTCTCGCTGAATATCATCATTCGCTGACTGAGTGCATGCTCCCTTCATTCAATATACTTTTGAGTCATACATACAAATATAATATGCTTGTTGTGAGTGTGAGCATAAGAATGTGTGTTGTAATAGATAGGACTATATCTCTATGAAAAAGAGCAAGGAACACGTGAGCTGACGATGAGTGAATTCCCCCAGTTTATGCTATGAAGGGATGATGATGCGAATATCTAAGCCCGTGAAGAGAAAAAAGGGAAAGCAATATGAATAAAGATATGTGCCATTTTCAAGGCTCACTGCATTGAAAAAATGGGGAAAGTAAAAGGTATGGAAGAGGGGAAAGAAAACGGAGTTGAGCCACTCTAAAGCATACTCTTGTAGGGGGGAAAGCGCGTAAAAGGAAGAGAAAGAAAAGAGAGGAACGAACCAAACAAATGATTGAGCATACATATGTAGTAATCAACATCGTCACTGAGCACGAAAAGAAAAAGGAGGAATTTGTGTGAGAGTGTGTGAGAAAACCCGCAGAGATGAAGCAGTAAGCAGCCTTTTAGTTCCACTTGTGTGAGGGCCCTGTGCGGATGGGAAAACGATAGAGATACCATTTATATTTCTATAAACTCACCAAATTTCAAATATCACTTTCCCTTAAACTTTTTCTTCGGTGCTACCTACCTACTTGGAAAACTTCAAAACTACACTGGAGAAACCAAAATAACCAATACCGATACTAAAAGCTCGACATTTGCTTACAGTCACTTCCTAGAGAGAAAAAAGGACCGACCGACACACACAAAATATCTTGGTAGAGGTCTTGGTCTCCCCTTCCCGGTTATGTTCATGCAATAACCCTTTTCCGTCGAGTGAAAGGTATAAGGAATAAAAAAATACGTTAATAGTTATAAACAGGACTAGTTGGAGAAAGTCAGCATAACTTTCTCCACTGTTTTCTGCTCAGAGGAGGGAGAACATACCCAGTTTTTAACTATGAAGCAGTAACGTTCTATCCCCTTTTGCTATACCATTGGCCGCGGCAAAATGGGAGAAAAGGGAGAGAAAAATGCGAGAGATAGGGATTCCTGTATCACAACAGAAGTTGGTAAGAATTCATCCATGAGATCTCTCGATTCGACAGGACGGAGAGTGGTTTAGGGGGAAATAGATAGGAAAAATACATGTGAAACCGTTAGTGCTATTATACAAGTGCAGCAGCAAACAAGGAGAGAGAGGAAAAAGGGACGACTAAAGGGTACTCTTCCCAGCACTTATACAGTTGCAAAAGCTCAACTGCTTGGTTTAGAGCCCATGCTACTATACCACATTTCATGCTTTCTCCTTCCTACCTACCAACTCCACATTGCTCGCTCGCTCCGTATGAAGAACCGTCCGTAGTATAACTGTGCGTCAGTCGTTGGTAGTAAAATGGAATGGTAGTACTATCACCAGTCAGCAGTAGCAGTGGAGCAGAGCTTTGAGGAATTTTTCTTCACTCTCTTCTCGCAGCGCCATACCAAACCAGCTCTCGTTCGTTCTCTCTTCCGTAATACACACACACTTTCGCTCTCCTTCCGATCCCACTTCTTTCTCCCATAGCGAAGAGAAGGAAGGAATAACCAACTTCCATAATCATAAATCCTAAAGTTTTTACTTTCTTCCGAAAAAACGGGAAGAGAGGGAGAGGAAAAAAAGAGACATGCCACTATTATCATCATCATCATCATCGTTATTATTACTATTATTACTATATCCCTGAAACAGAGAGAAGATTGCTAACAATAATAATAAGATTATTATAGTGCACTATATATAGACAGCCCAGTGTGTTTTGATTATAGTCACTCCACTTCCGTTCCGACTGCATCTTTCTGTCTTCACTCCTTAAACTGTTTTATTATACAAAATAAAAGTTACTCCAGGATTTCGTGCTGACAAATTTACAAGTGTGTCCTACAGACAAGGACTTTCCCCGAGAAAAAAAAATTAATAATAGTGGGGGATGTAACGAGCATGTGTGTGTCTTCGTGAGTGAGTGTGTGTAAGAAGAAGAAGAAGAAAAGTTACAAAAATGAGAACCCAGCAAAAAAAACAGTGTGAGTGAGTGAGTGAGGGAATGAGTTTTTTTCTTCGCTTTTTATTACGGGAAGAGAGTTACCAAGACGGAACCAGGAAGGAAAGGCAGACACCGTCGGTGGGTACACACCACCAAGAAGACTCATCAATACGTATCTATTATATGAAACGAAATGAATTCTCCCTATTATTACTACACAATGCGGTAATGATTTGCATCATCAACGTCAGCTTATTTATTACATAATCTTTTTAGGATTCTCTCGTTTTTTTTTCAGTTTCCTTTCGTCCTCATTTCTTTCACATTCCCTATCTCCCTTCCAGTTTTTCATCGTACTTTTTTAAACTTCCGCTAGTTTCCCCTCGTGTTCTACAAATGAGTACTAGCTGAAAAACATGCATTATTCAGTATCACGTCCTCCACTTCGGAAAATGAGAAGAATAATCGTTTGAAGAGTAGCGCTTCATCCTAAAACGTTCGACAATAATGCGACAATAAATAAGCCAGGAAATGGAAAACATTTTTTAAGGATGGAGACTGGATAAATAATTTTTATGCTGTTGCGCTATTTAATTCACCAAAGAACATCATTTTCTGCCAGGAGTCATGGCTCAAGCCGTGATTAGTTTTTCTAGCCTACAGTTGCAAATAAGTCTATGTTGTTGTGATAGAATGTATACCTAAACACTATTTATGTATTGTGGTACTCCTAGATATCCATAAAGAGAGCTTTTTTATATGGAAAGAAGTATAATTACTAGAGAAAAACTAACTGTCTTATATTGTTGGAAGTACTTATACAAATGTACTGTTTTGCAAACATTTCCAAGCATGAGAATATTATTTTTGTGATTTTATCACAGTTATTTTAACATTCCAAACAAGAGGGGAAAATCTGCTCTCCCCCATCATTTGGTTGACCACTTTACTCCATTAAATTTACATTGGGATTCTGTTTAGCTCCCAAATGTTTCTACAAGCACAGCCAAGTTGCAACAATAATAACCGTTTGTATTTATTACCTCCAATATGAAAGTCAGCTACTTTCTCCCTGAACGTTTAACGCTGCTGCAGCTCTCCTCCCATCGACCAGCAGCATGGAGTGAGCCAGCAAGGCAGCATTAAAAAAACAAGCAATAAACGGAAATTCTTAAACTGTTATCATTCCGATGATGAGCATCATTATTCCCTCCTCCGGATCCCATTCCCGAGCTATTTTCATCCTGATAGAACGTTGATGATATGGTCCTGCATGGGCGACATGACACACTTTCCATATCAATGCTTTGAAAACTTCGCTGGGATGGGAAGAAGCCTATCAGGAATTAGCATACAGACACAGACTTAATTTCTACCTATTTGGATTTCTACCGATTTGGATCTCATGGGGAAGAAAAAGTGCAGTAAGATGGTCACAATGAATGACAATCCAACAATGGCTAAAATGAAGGAATGAGCGAACAATAATTGACCAAGAATGGGATAAGCCAATCACAGACATATTTACTCTCAATCGCACGACTACTCTACTAATTGCAACTTGCCCCTTCCAATGTGAAAGCAATAACCACATCTCCATTGTCCTCGCACTTTGCACGCACCCATTCTTTTAAAATGATTTCTCTGATTTTATTTGATTTATTTTGGAAAACCGATCCTCAATAACAGCGGCTAAAATGTAATGGGCCAGTCTGAATAGTGAAATGTAGTGGAAGTGTAGTACTTCGTCCGGGTGAGGCAATCTTTGCTTGGCCATGTCTGCAACATTTAATTTCCCAGGCTTCTCAGTCATCTCCATCTCTCTAGCAAAAATTTCACCAGGAAAGGAATAAAGTTTTACTATAATGAATGCAGTGGAGGGAGTTGAGTGATTTCATGGTGTTGGTGGTAGTGATTAGAGGGAGGGTTGTGAGTTATAAGTGCTTCTTATACTATAAGTGTAGAGAATGGACCCTGAAGAAGGTTTTAATCGATACAGGTACAAGACACGTGTGCAAGTCGTTGCGGTAATCGATATGGTACGGGATGCTTCGTAAAACCCTTTCAACTTATTCTCTAAATTTAAATTTTGCCGACAATCTAATTAATGTGTTGGTCTTCTTCTATTCCATTAACCATGCCTGGCTCTCAACAACTGTTGATGATGTGCTTTCTCCCGTCCTTTGATCTTGCAGCTTGTTGGAACTTTTCCATTTATTGACTTAGCCTTTGCTTTCAACGACAAGTCATTGGCAGAAATACAAGGTAATGTAACATTCCTAATTGCATCTTCCGAAATATTGTCTGTTTTAATAGTTTTGTATTGAAGCTCTTTAGAAATTAGTGGAACTACAAAAAACAACAAGAGAAAAAATAAATTCATTTATGACTCCTTCTATGTAGAAGCTAATTTAAATAAAAATGACTAAATGTATGACGTAAATAGTGTAGTTTCCTGCTGAGAGAACTTGAGGGAAGAGCCAGTTAATTAAGTTTCTAATTTCAATTGACGATGAAATGAAGATATAACTTGATTAGTTTGTCCATTAAAACAGAGGAGAAAGCATCATTACGAGAACTTAACGTTGTAAATATCCTTTCCAGATCGGGAATACTTGGTTCTGGCTTGGATGACTATTCTTTGCGTATATGTTCTGCAGTTCATTATGGGGATTTGGTTGCTGGCTGCCACAAGAGAGGTAACTTATGAGTCTATCTATATCAAAGATACATGTTTACTTTCTCTTTATATGCAATATGAATGTGTCACGAGGTTCATTACATGAATGGATGAAGATACTTACATTATTTCCACTTGATTCAAGCCCACGTATTAATCAAAATCTCACTGATTTTGCTGCTCCTCCGGATACTCATTTGCAGCCTAGGATTAATGCTTTCTCTTTTCCTAAATTTTTAAATATGTTACAAATTCCCATTTTTTGCAGCTTCCGCTAACGGTAAACTTCGATTGGAAAACCTTCATCTTCAAGTAAAATAGCTCGAGTTATAAAATTAATCTTTGTGTTTTTCTTTAAATCTTTTCTCCTTCACAGTGCTACTCGGAGTATACCGTTGGAAATTGCCAGGTTTGGTATTACATTGCCATGTTCACATTCGTCTTCTACGTTGGGGAAATGGGCTACGCCATTTCCGTAATCCTGAAGACCCCTCCTCGTGATCAAACGGTGAAGAAAGTGATATTGACCATGTTGTTTCATGGCACCAAAATAATATATCGGGCCGTCACGCTGATGACCGTCAACAATTTCCTTTATGATATATGCCGTCCAGTTTACAAATATCTGTCTCAGGGAAGCTACATGTACACCTCATACTACAACTACCGCCTCGGCATCCCACCGCCAAAGAGAAGGAGAAGATTGTCATCTGTCACCACACAACTGATGGTCCCAGTAAAAACTCAGCCACGACTATTATCATCAACTACCGAGGAGCCTACCGCAGTACCGATCACTCCACTACCATTAGGTTCATATGTAGCTTCACCCCCAATATTAGTTCCTTCGACGCCAGCCGCCGCTGCCATATGCCCTCCTTCCACTGCCAACCGACCGGTCCCCACTTACAATCCGACCAAGGTCCCACTCCAACCCATTCCAAACTATAATTTCTACTTTACCTATCCACAGCCGAAACCCAAACAATATCGAAACCAATACGACACCTCCGCCGCCACTAATAACGACTATCCAAAATTTTACTATCCGACAATAAATTCCATGAAACAGCCTCCTTGACATTCGTCTTGTCCTTTTGAATGGTTGGTTTAGCAGAGTTTATATATCTAAAACACTATATCATCATTTTACAACATAAAGTACATAACACTCGCAAAAACAGCGAACAAAACCGATACATACATGTTAAGTTTTCTATATATTCTACTTAAAATCAGTCCATCTCAACCAGGTTCATTAATGATAAGTAATGATCGGTTCTCTATTAACTTGTTATATTTTATATTCCAAGTTTACCCCGTTATGTTCCGAAAAGCTTACTACACAACCACTACCATAAATTTAAGGGAAAGTCTTAATTTCGGGTGACGAGTAGAACTTACATTACATACATACCTACTACTATACCTTCCTATACAAATACGTTCAGAATAATGTTTAGACAATAATAATCAGAAGATAAAAACTGATCAATATCATCATCTCCTCTAGAATAAATTAAGAAAATTTACATAGGTACATGGCAAGTAATACGACTTGCATAAACCACGAAACAATCAAAAAGTAAAATCTATTGAACCCATTCATTAAAAGCTACGGAAAATATAATATAGCAATTAGGTAATTATATACAAATATAAAGTTTATAGATACCTGAATATACCTGAACAATAATACAACAAGAACAATAATTACTAGCCGTGTCATAACCAGCCGTGGGGAATATAAATAACTGGTGAATAACAATAATTTTTTAGGGGATAATGTCATCAGTAAACAGTAAAGTACATACTTAACTTCAAAATAATTCCCCTACCATAATTAAAATGATAGTAAAAAACTGTTTTGATTAATAGATTCTAAAGGGTGCTAACTAAAGATTTAAAGTCACTGTCAGCTAGCTAACAATGGTTTTTGTTTTATCTCGTCCAAAAAAAAACTGATATATTTTACATGAGCTATTTTTCCTTCATTTACAAATATTTAAAGTAGGTATGTATGTACCAGTTTCTGTTTTTATTTTGTTATCGATTTTTATGTAGCCATTTCAAAATTTTTAGAGTCAAACGTGCCAAGTTGTAGATAAGGTAGATACATTATAGATATTACAGGTCAATAGCTTTTGTTTAAGCCCATGTACATGGGTATATTTATACCAGGTAGATCAAAATAATCAAATACATACCGTAGGTAATTACTTACAGATCTATTGATATCTTGGAACTATAAAAAATTATTGCGTAGACGGAAGGATTTCAATGATAATGAAGCAAGTCACGAATGTTGACTTTTGCTGAGGTAGACTGACATTTTACAATGATCGGAATGTTGAGGACAATAAAAATTCACGTAACAGATTCAATTCAAATCCATCATCATCGCACTATATAACTTGCCAACAAATGTCATTTTTACACTGCCTATCAAAACTGCTAGAAGACAATTGGAGCAGGATTACCTCTACGAAACTGAATGCAATACTAATTAAAAAATTATGAGTAAAAAAATCGATAAGAGCATGTAATAAAATTTATTTTGAAATGTCGATGACTACTATACGGTTCAATCACAAATATGTTTGTACTATTCCTACTACTTCTACAACCGCATGCAACATCCGACAATAATAACAAAAAAAATATGCCGGAGTCATTTCGGTAATTATAACGATAATATTCTATACTACACTGCGACAAACTACATTAAATATTATGGATTAGAGCTGCTGCAAACAATACAATAAATTGTAATTAAGTAAGTGGATATAATAATCTATGCATACAACTCTGGTAAGGATATCATAAACTGTATTGAAGGTTTATAGATTTACAAAAAAAAAACTTTGAATAAGAAATCATTTATAAAAATATTGTTAGGTAAGTACTTTATGTTATATAATATTAAAATGTAATTAGCAAAGAAGTGTGTAAATCGCATCTTACTATACAGAGCTTTACATAATAAATCGATGTATTGATTGATATACAATACATTATATAATACTACTTCAAAATTTGATGAATTCTAGAGTAAAATGGTGAAGAGGAAGAGATGAACTATACTAGATAAAGAGACTCAGCAAGGGAGCTTTTCAGATGTAACGACTGTTTTTGACAAATAATGTGTTGGCTCCCTTCTCTGGAATACATATATCAAACTAATTTCCGCGTATGAAGCGGTCACTCAACATCAACTGGGTGGTCGCCATAAATAAAAGCTTTCACTTCATTTGGCAGCATCAGCGTTATATCTGAGAGGCTTCCAAATGTCCGACTATATTAACTTGACAATATGTAATTTACCTGTCTAAATAATGTGCATCTCCAACACACACAGCAGAGCAGACCCAGATGTTTTAAATGTCACAAATATTTGTAACTGTATCAATTGTCTATTTTGATTTTACCTATTAACAAAAATATATCCGTTTCCATTTTCAACGTTGTAATGATAACCATGCAAAAATAAAAATATATACTGTGTGGTGAGAAAACGACAAGCATGTCTGTCTCTTTTATAAGCTTGGTAATACACTTGATGTCTGTTTGATTTGATATATGTAAACTTTTATAAACAACTGCTCATTAACTAATAATATGTATAAACTGCTATATAATTGGCAAGTACTGATTAACATAATTCAGAATCTAGTATCACCACCACCACCCAATACGTTTCGCTATTGTTGAGCTTCATCTATCTAGAAAGTTAATTTTAATATACAAAAATATAACAAACCGGAATAATATGATGTTTGTGTGTGAAAACCTTTTTTGCTCTGTCTGTGTGTGTGCGCATCGTAAAAAAAAACTTTCTTAAAAATCAATTATAAAATACATATTTTTACTCGGTCAATGATCAAATGTATACTCATCAAATACAAAGAGCCACGAATCAAGAATAAAAAATGTGATCTCAATATTTGTTTCATATTTTTTGACTTTCTCCTTTATTTTCACATTTATAGGTAAGTTCACCCTGTTTCTCGGATTGGATTCATAGACATATTTAAAAAAAAAACCAGTTTTCATACTTCAATGACGTCATAAAGCGGTGCTTTCACGTAGAAAAGGCAAAGGCCAACGGAATGGGATTCCAAGGGAGAAAATATAGAGCAAAAATATCTCTGTGGTTTCTAGATAAACTGATGAGTGATGACGCAAGCGATAGAACAGAGAACTGCATTGACTGTGTACGAAATCTAGGTCGCTCACTTGCTAGCTATGGAAGATGTACATAGAGTGGAACTGCTAAGGAGTCGAGTGTAAAGATTCCGTTGCTGCTGCAAGTGTAGCGGTGAAGCTTCCACAAGTTGTAAACAACGACCTAGAGTCTATGAAATGCCTGTTGTCTGTCGAATACTGCTTGTGCAAAAATGTTTTGTTGCGTTTTTGACAACCATGCTACACCTAATCTAGGTAGGCAGTTAGAGGAGTAACATGCAATAAAATACCATTCACAACTTATCGACTACCGTATCCGAAAAATATAGAGCTGACGACGGAATTCAATGATTACATGGCCTTGGTCGTTCGAAATGGGAGATGGGGCATCTGGCGAAGTTAGCATAAACATCATCAAAGAATCAAACCACGTTTTTTTCCTGATCTTTTTTAAAATGCATGGCTATGCCATTAGAAACATTTACAAGAAGGAAGTCAATTTCAGTATAATTTGAAAGTTTCTTGAGTGGAAGTTGAAACCTTTCTAATAACAGAAACCGTTTTTCCTTGTGGATAACTGTGAACAATAGTTGTCAATTTTCGTTGGAAAATTGTTGTTGTGCAAGCCGGAGAAAACATAAATATTTATTGGAATCATGAGTATTTTTAAAATAACTGCTTATGATAATAGGAAAGTTGTCAGGATCATTGCTGCCGTTGATATTGTAAGATCATTGTTTTCATACTGTTCCAATACATCCATATATATAGATGAAGGGAGATTTGTACTGTCTGCTTTTAAAATTAGGTCCAATCTTTGTTATACATTGGAATAAAATCCATGGCCATTATATTTGGACCCGCACCTGAATCAGAACAAAGAGGTACAGCTCCAGCATATTTTGATTTTCTGTCTGTTTGTTTCCTTTATGTATTTTATATGAACGTTTTATCTTTTTAGGCTATCCATTTATAACTCTTCTGCTAATTGTCATCATGTGCTTTTACCTGGTACATATGACTTTTGCAATAAAATTACTGACTGCTTTGGAACTGGTAATCTCAACTTTTATTATGTTTCAAAATCAAACTGGAATAAATTGATTTTATAAACGAAATTTCTCTTTTCAGGAAAAAACGGACACGTTGACGTCAGCCCGGATCACGAAAGTGTGGCAGAATTGGGCCATGGTGTATTTTATATTCCTAGTTGGGAACTCATTTTCAAACGTGTTATCAGCCCAGTCCTGGCTTATCGCATTTCTTTTGAGTGCATTCGGTGTAGTAGAAATACTCTGGAGACTGGTTGGAATCTATAACATTGGAATTTACGTTGATGACCTGTTAGAGAAAATCGGTTATGACACTCCTACAATCAAGTTTTTCTCGGTACGATTTCCTGTGCCGGTTTATTATCAAGATGATCTTAAGGCTATGTCATAGGTATCTATACCTAAGTATTGGTATCAACAGCTACCATAAATAAAATCAGCTCCCCGCGAACATTTAAATTTTGAAGTCTCTGAGACGGAATTGAAGCTGTTTATATGTGCTGGTTTTAATTTAAATGCACTCGGAAAAACGCGTTCATCTAGGGCAGCAACGCCACGCGTGTTTCGATAGCGATGAAAATTATAACAAAGAAATTCAATTTTAATTTTGAAGTGCTTTTAAAATTGGACTCCAAGTTACTAACGAAAGTACATTTTTAAAAGCACCTTCATCCTAAATGCACTTGCCCTGACTACCCCGATTCAAGTGCTTGTAACAGAAAAAGTACGCTTGGTAAATCCAAGAAAATGCTAGAATTTTGAACATCAATTAACTTGGATTGTT